>PVLC010026140.1:0-22865 GCA_004027655.1 Graphiurus murinus | reverse complement strand
TCCACCCTTTCCCTGTGTCATGCTGAATTAATGATCTGAGTATTTCTTGGTGAGGTGGAAGCAGAGCCCAGGGAGGTGGAATGTGTTGAGCTTTGTTTGCCCACAGCAAATAATTCTTCTCAAAAAATAAAATGCCTAGCTGGGCATGGTGGTGCACTCTTGTAATCCTTGTACTTGGGAGGCTGAGACAAGAGGATTACAGGTTCGATGACAGCCTCAGCAAGTAGCAAGACTCTCATCAACCTAGCAAGAAAAGAAAGAAAATGCCTCATCCCACCCTTCTTTACAGATATCCATGGCCAAGTTTTCATTCCTTTTTTTACTTCCCCCCATTTTGGTACTGGGGATGGAACCTAAAGGCATTCTATTTCTGAGCTACACCCTTAGCCCGATTTTATTTTTATTTTGAAACAGGATCTCACTAGGTTGATGAGAATCCCGCTACTTGCTGAGACTGTCCCTGAACCTGTGATGCCCCTGTCTCAGCCTCCAAAATACTGGGATTACAGAAGTACACCACCACGCCTGGCTCACATTCCTTCTTTATTTATAACAGATTCATTGAGATATAATTCATATACCATGCAACTCACCTGCTTAATGTATACAATTCAGTACAGTTCAGTACAGAGTTACACAGTCATCATTACAATGACTCTTAGAACATTTTCTCACCTCAAAAGGAAACCTGAATCCTTTCTCTACCAGCCCAATCCTCCCCTACCCCAACCAGCCACTAATCTTCTTCCCATCTCTATGCACCCACCCACTCTGGACACTTCATCTTCATGAAATCATACAGCATGTGATCTTTGTGACTGCTTCTTTCATTTAACATATGTTCTCAAGATTCATCCACACTGTGGAATGAATCAGTCTCCCATTTCTTTCTATGGCCAGATATATTTCCTTGCATAGCTTTATTTTGTTTATTCATTCATCAGTTGATGAATATTGAGGCTGTTTTTACTTTTCTATTTTGACTATAATGAATAATACTGCTGTGAACATTTGTGTGCAAATTTTTGCATGAGCCAGGCATGGTGGCACACACTTGTAATCCCAGTACTTGGGAGGCTGAGATCAGAAGATCACAGGTTCGAGGACAGCCTCAGCAAATAGTGAGACTCTCATCAACCTAGCGAGACCCTGTTTCCAAATAAGAAATAAAATCAGACTTGGGGTATAGCTCAAAGGTAGAATCCCTCTGGGTCCAATCCCCAGTACCACAAAGAAAAAGGGAAAAAAAAGAAATAAAATCAGGCTGGGGTTGTAGCTCGAAGGTAGAATACCTCTGGGTTCAATTCGCAATACCACCCAAAAAAAAAAAAAAAAATCTGCATGAACATGGGTTTTCATTTCTCTTGGGTATACACCTAAGAGTAATACTGCTGGGTGATGTGACAACTTTATGTTTTACTTCTTGTGGAACTGTCAAGCTGT
The DNA here is from genome assembly GCA_004027655.1 of Graphiurus murinus. Taxonomy (NCBI): domain Eukaryota; kingdom Metazoa; phylum Chordata; class Mammalia; order Rodentia; family Gliridae; genus Graphiurus; species Graphiurus murinus. The sequence continues at coordinate 21,422 of PVLC010026140.1, read as the reverse complement.
TTTCCAAAACAACTGCACCATTTTACCTTCCCATCAGCAATGTGTGTGGATTCCAATTTCTCTGCCTTCTCACCATCTCTTGTTATTGTCTTGTTATTGACTTCCTGATTATAGCCACCCTCTTGGTATAAAGTAATACCTCACAATTTTGAAGCCAGGGAGATGGAGCCTCCTGTGGATCAATAATCATCACGATAAGTATTGTTTATTGAAAACAGGTTATATCCCAGGTACTGTTCTAATCAGTTTGTGTATAATTAGCTCACCAAATTTTTGCAACAACCTAGCAAGTTGAGACTTTTATTGTGCCTATTTCAGAGATGGGGGGAAAAAAGGCCAGGGGTGATGGCACATGCCTGTAAGCCCAGTACTTAGGAAGCTGAGACAGGAAGATCCAGTCTCAACAACTTAGCGAGACCCTCAGCAACTTAGTGAGACCCTGTTTCAAAATAAAAAGTAAAATATGGTGGGGATTGTAGCTTGGAAGTAGAATACTTCTGGGTTCGATTCCCAATACCAAAACAACGACAACAACAACAACAAAAAAAAAAACACTCAGAGATTCAACACCCTGCCCAGACGACTCAGCAGAGAAGTGATGGAGCCTTTGGCCTCAGAGTGCACACCCCAAACCACAAGGCTTTGTGCTGCTCTGTTTCGTGCACCACTACATCTGGCTAATTTTTGTTTATGAAAATACAGTTACAGACAGGCATGGTGGTGCATGTCTGAAATCCCAGTACTTAGGAGGCTGAGACAAGAGGCTCACAGGTTCAAGGCCAGCAAAGACTCTGCTTCAAAACAAGAAATAAGATGGGGCTAGGGGTATAGCTCAGAGGTAGAACACTTCAAGAATAAACAGATAAAATACTGTTACTTTATAAAAAAAAATAAGGTATTTATATTAGCATTTAATTTGCTTATTGTTGCTATTCTAAATTAATAAATATTTAAAATGCATTCTTTTTTATGTCTAACATAATAAATAGCAACAGAACAACTCATATAAATAAAAGCTCCTTGGAGTCTTCAATAATTTTTAAGACTCCTGAGAAGAAAATGTTTGAGAAGACCTTGTTCTAGTTGAAAATTAACCAACTACATTCCAAAAGTTGGTGTTTTCTTTCAAAGAAATGGGAGGAGGGTTCTGAAGTCAAAATAATTTTGAAAACTCCTGCATTTAAAAAATATTATAGAGCCGGGCGTGGTGGCGCACGCTTGTAATCCCAGCATTCAGGAGGCTGAGATCGGAGGATCCGGGTTCGCGGCCAGCCTCAGCTACCTAGTGAGGCACTCCGCAACTTAGTGAGACTTGATTTCAAAATAAAGAATAAAAAATAGGGCTGGGGGTATAGCTCAGAGGTAGAATGCCCCTGAGTTCAATCCCCAGTACCGCAAAAAAAAAAAAAAAAAAAAAAATTATATAAGCCGGGCGTGGTGGCACATGCTCGTAATCCCAGTACTTCGGAGGCTGAGACCAGAGGATCCGGATTCATGACCAGCCTCAGCTACTTAGTGAGGCTCTCCACAACTTAGTGAGACCCTGTTTCAAAATAAAGAATAAAAAATAGGGCTGGGGGTGTAGCTTGGAGGTAGAATGCTCCTGGGTTCCATCCTCAGTACCACACACAATATATATATATATATTTTTTCTTTGCACACAAAAGTATATATAAATCCCTTTCATGTATATGGTACTAGGGACTTAGGGATTGAACTCTGGGCCTGGCCCATGGTAGGCAAGCCCTCTACCACTGAGCTACATCCCCAGCCCTTTTCATTCTGTTTTGTTTAGAGACAGGGTCTTACTATGCTGCCCAGGCCTCAAACTCTCAATACTCCTGCCCCAATCCTCTGGAGATGCTGAGATTACAGGAGTGCACCACCATGACAGGTTTATAAGTACATTTTTTTACTGCAAGACTCTTCCAAACCTGTGATATGCTAATGGACACCAGGATGCTCTAGAAGGAGATGAAGGGATGTAGATTTCCCCAAATATAATTGATCTCCATTTCTTCATTCATAGATCATTAATATTTTAAAGAACCAATTTTCCTTGGACTGTATTTTAAGAAATGTTGATCTAGTATTATGTCCTTTTGTGCAGAAAACTGAGTCTCAGAGAAATCCCAGAAAAGTAGTGTCATAATTTACACTACTACTGAGTGATGATACTGAGATTAGGACCCCCTGGTGTTTACATCGCTAATCTAGCATGCTTTCATTCATCCCTCCAGCCCTGTCTTCACTGGAAGGGATTATAGCACCAATGCCAGTTTATTTGCACAAACCAGTGTTTCTAATCTGTTGTCTTTGAGAGAGAATCCTGCAGAATGTGTATTGCAAAACCAGCAGAAATTACTTCTGATGGAAGAAGGATTATCTCTGTAATCCAATTAACACAGCAAGCCATGGGGGAAGCACAGGCTTTAGATTAGCACTGGGGGGAGGAATTTGGACACGAAGTTAATTCCTATTAACAGGTTCAAAAACCTCTGAAGTGCATTTACAGTTCCCTAAATCCTAATCATTCATCTGCATTGTGAACCAGCAGCTTTTGGAAAGAATGTAACAGTCATGAATTAAATATTTTTTAATGTTTAGGATCTTCTTTATGAATGTCCCAGTTTCCTTAGAAAGCTGAGTTCATTTCTCCCTCTCAAATGAATTTATAATTTGCTACCTTTCCCTCTTCTTCTTGGCTGCCAGGAAGCTTTGGATCAGGTTGTACGGGCATTCAGATAACCAAATCAACATTAAGATCCCACAGACCATTCCCAAACTCCTGGAGATGGGAGATTATTTATATCACATGGGATTAGCTAAATAATCCTTCCTCTCCCAGTGGGTCATTTTTGTTATTTGTTAAGCCAAAATGAAATTACTGGCCACTGCCAAATTCCCTTTACAATTTTCCTGGATTTCCAGGCAACTTCTGTCAAAGCCCATGATTGTAACTGTTAAGAATCAAAGTGTTCACCAGGTTGTTATTCTGCTTTCCTTTTCGGTATCTCCTATGCTAATGCGATCAATAATTATGCAAAGGGCAATAATATTAAACTGCTTTTATCCCCTGAAGGAAATGCTTATGTGCTCAAGATAGCCTGCATTTTCTGAGTATATTCCAAAATCTCTGAAGATTTTATTCATGCACTATAAGTTTGACCTTCAACTAAACTCAAATCTATAATTTAAAGTGGCCCCTTTGACTCAAAATCCTCTCCATTTCAATGCCAAATGGATCATCAGCTGCTCTCCAAGTGATATTCACTCCAGAGAAAGGTTCCAGCTACTGATCGACGCACAGTTTTGCATTTCTACTCACAGACTTGAGTTCCGCTCTCCAATATGTGGCTGTGGCTTAATTGACGGAGGAATGCAAAAAGAGATTCGCAGGCGTCTGACTACTGTCGACTCATTGACTTCCCTCAGAGAATTCTTTCACTTGTCTTTTAAATTTTCTTTTCTTGTCAAAATTGCAGGTGCAGATAAATGCTGGAATCTTATTTCAATCAGAAAGTGCCAAGAACAAGAAAAGATGGAGAATTTTGGTTGTCTTTGAGGACAGAGCCTCAAACAGCTGGAGGCCTTCCATTCTCTTTTAGCTTCCATCCAAGAAAAAAAAAATGCACTAAGGATTTCATTCAATTTGTGCAGAAAAATGAGGAAATTCACACTGAAATGAAGAACTGAACTCCCAAAATAGCATTAACCTAGAACAGCACGGCTGGGGGCACAAGAGACCTTGAACAGGGTGGGTCCGACCTTTGTTACAAGGTCAAGAGGATGCCCAAGGGGGATTCCTGTGTGACTGCTCGCTGACAACTGATGGGCTGGCCTTTCCTTTCAGGAAGCCTAGAGCCATCTTAGGAATTTCACTCAACCAGATTTTCTTTCTCCAGACAAAACAAACATGTTTCAAGCAACCTCTGAGTGAACCTGGAAATGATTATGAGAAGGAAAACAAAAACACAAACAAACAAAAAACTCTCTCAGTTGTCATTCGGAGCCCCTCCCCAGGCCAGGTCAACTACCCAGAGTCTGCCCACTGCAGCAGCTGCAACAGGGATTTGTGTTTTTGTTTGTTTGTTTGTTTCAGTACTAAGGATTGAACCCAGGGGCATTCTACCTCTGAGCTACAGCCCCAGCCCTATTTTTCACTCTTTATTTGGAAACAGGGTCTCATTAAGTTGCAGAGGGCCTCACTAAGTAGCTGAAGCTCGCCACAAGGAATCTTCCGTCCTCCTGTCTCAGCCTCCTAAGTGCTGGAATTATATGCATGTGCCACCACGCCCGGCTTGCCACAGGGATTTGAAGTTGTGCTTCCAAGGCTGTCTCCCAACTGCTCTGGGCCCAGGTCCTTGGTGTCAGGAACTATGTTGGTAATTTATATATCTCCAGCCTCCCTCCAGCCCAACTCCTGGTGTACAGTAGATGCTCAATAATAAACTAAACGTTAACCCCTTGGTGACTATATGAAAACATCAGAATGTGTCCCTAGGTCAGATGTTTCTCCTTCCCTGTTTCTAGTCCCAATCCTCCTCTCCCCAGCCTTTCCACTTTCCCTCAGACATGAGATGTTCAATATGGTAGCCACTAGCCACTTGTGACCACTATGCACTTACAATGTGATTAGTTCAAATTGAGATGTGCTGCAAGTATAAAGCACACACTGAATTTTAGAGAGTTGATACAAAAGAAGAGAGAACATAACCATCTTTAATAATGTTGTATTGATTTTACATGTTGAAATGATCATGTTTGGAAGTTAACTTCAACCATTTCCTTTTTTTATTTTTATTTTTTTTTCTTTTTGAGATGGGATCTCTGTGTTGCCCAGGCTGGCCTCAAACTCACAATCCTCCTGCCTCAGCCTCCTAAGTAATTTGGACAACAGGTGCACACCACAGCAGCAGGCCATTTTCGTTTAAAAAAATAAATAAATAAATAAATAAATAAATAAATAAATAAATAAATAAATAAGCAGGGCATGGGGGGGCACACTTGTAATCCTAATATTTGGGAGTCTGAGACAGGAAGATTGCAGGTTCAAGGACAGCCTCAGCAAGTACTGAGACTCTCATCAACCTAAGCAGACCCTGTTTCAAATAAGAAATAAAATCAGTCTGGGGTGTAACTCAGAGGTAGAATGCCCCTGGGTTCAATTCCCAGTACCACACACACACACACACACACACTCACAAAATGCAGTTTCCAAAAAAGTCAAAATAGCTTCTATAAACAGAATGGTTCAAATTCTATTTCTGCTGGGCAGCTCTGGTCTGATCTTACCTGGGTCCCATTCAGACTTGGCCAGAGTCTACTATGACCCCCATGGACTTGGCCAACATAGCATCAGTCCAGCCAGACTTGAGGTCCACACACAGCTTCAGAAAGTCCCCAAAACAAACAGCGGAAGACTTCTATTGTCCCCATTTTGCTGGTCCACACCCAACACGGCAGGTCCTCAGAGCAGGGAGTGCTCTGCTGCCCTCTGCTGGCCGAATCCCTGTTCCCACAGAGCCCCTACTGCTGGCCTCCTACATCTTCCTTACCCTTAGCACCCTGTGTTTAAGAGTAGCAATGGCAAAGTAAAGGGAAACTGCATCTTTTCCAAAGAAAGTTGTGTTCTGGAGGGAGCAGTTTCTTTTTAGGTTCACTCTTTATTTCCTTCAAAAGGATAAAAGTATCACATAGTGTTCCTCACCGTCTACTCGTGACTAGTTTCCCTTGGGGCATTTGTTAAGTATACAAATTAACCAGAACTCTCTATTGGAAATTCTGGGTCAATATGTTAGGGTTGGAAACACAGGAATATGTTTTTAGGAAGCACACCAGGTGATTTCCACCCCCTACCCCCCACCACCACCACTCCCCACTCCGCCCTATTGAGAAATAGGGCTATGAAACTGTTTGCCAAACTAAAGATGCTCACAGACCACCTGGGACCTTGTCCAGTGCAGATTCTGATCGGGCAGGTCTAGTCTGGAGCCCGAGAGCCCAGGTGATGCTCTGAGCAGCAGGATTGTAGGTAGGCAGGGTCTACGCCCCCAGGTGCAGCCTTAATAGCACTCCTGTTCACAATTGTTAAGAGCTCTGCTGCCGCCTACCACTCCTACCTACCAAGGCTGCTGGAAAGAGGAAACTCACACTGTTATTTCCTTTGTCTGGAAAAGCAAGGATGCCCCCTCTTGACAGCTCAAACTATTTCCTATAAAATGCCAGGGAAGAAAGAGTGGGTAGGTTTTCTTCTAGAACAATTTCTAGTCACTACTGATTAGAAAGAATTCCTTTCCATATAAGACTAACTGTTTAGCCCCGTATGTTGAAACCACACAAGGATCCTGACCATTTAAGCTGGAGATATAATGGGGATTGAGTCAGTACCACTAAGTCAGTACCCTCTAAAGACTATCCTGAGGGCAAGCCATGCACCAAGGGCTGGGGCTTGGGACCTGTCCATAGTCTCCAATTTAGAGCTCGGTTTCTATCTTTAATTTCTTAACCCTTTCCTGCCTTGGCTCTGAGCAAACATATTTAGTGCTGTCTGATCTGCCATCACCCTGGCTCAGGCTGTCACTCCTCCAAGCTGTCCCCTGTGATTGTCTAGAAGTTTGGGGGTGGGAGCTAGAGGATGGGGAGAGACTCTGTTGTATCTGCTTTGGTTAAATTCTGCATTCAAAACTTTCTCTCCTTAATGGTGAACTTTGGATTTACCCAAGGTTATGCCTTAATTTCCCAAGACATCATGAGACTACATCATAAAATGTGCAATTTCCAGATGCCAAAGAAATTGCATTCATTATGAAGAGCCCTTTTGAGGAAGGAATCTTAAATGATCAAAACATAACATTGGGACATGAAAATTATCTGACCATTCTGTTTCTGGCTTAATTTGCAAGGGCTCAGAATATGAGTCTTACAGCTATCTACATAGCTTAACGGGCTGGCAGATTGGAGGTGCTGGAGCTGTTTGTTTTCTTTTGTTTTGTTTGAAGGCCAAGAATATAATACATCTTCACAGTTAATACCTTCCCATCCTCACCCCTGCCTTTTCAAAAGACTCCTTCGATAGTTAGCTACATAGCTCCCATTAAAGTCAAATTTCCTGAGATGAGGAAGTCACTGAATGCCTAATTACACATGCAATGCTGGAAAAAATATTAAGACTGCATTTACATCGCCAGCTTTCTTTTCCCATTACACAACAGAAGATTTATCCTTCCATCTAGTGCGTGAGCATCGCTCTCGCAAGCTTGTGGGTCCATGTAACATATATTAGTATATCATTCACTATTAGCACCAACCTTGACAATCTGGAAGTTATGCCTCTCTCAATGTTATATATAGTCTTTCTTCTGAGCTAGAAACAAACCAAACCAAAAATAATCACCAAATCCCACATCCTGGCTGTCACTTACCCAGACAGAGTGACATTGCAACACCCCAGGGCCCCACAGATCTCCTGTGAGCTGTGTAGATTCCTGCCATGGGCTGCACCCACGCAACTATCAAATGCAATTCATTGGCAGAAAGCCCATTTAAACCTTTATCCAATGGCATGCTCAGGGTTTTTTTCTGGACAGGTTTCTGCTGCCTGTGGTGATCACTCACTGTCCAGGGACCAATCTTGGTCCTACCAAAAGTGACCCAGCAAGACACGTGACACACATATATGCACATGAATTCATGTTAATTTCCAAATCCTTAGACATCCCTGCCGTTTGATCTGAAACAAAGCCCTCTACCCACACTCTCCAACTCCAAGGTCAGAAAGTAACTAAAGAAAAACTGCAACCTTTAATTGGGCTGCTGCCTAGGCCTCAGGTGTGTGGGTGTCACCTGGTTTTTTCCAGATGTCAGCAGACAGACAGGATTTGATAGATAGATAACTTAGCCCTCAACTCTTGGGAACTGCTGCTTCAATGCCTGGATCACCTACCAGTTCACATTGCTAGCGGGCTCCCGATAAATGCGGCTGACAGACTGTCGCGCTGAGGCAGCTCCGCTGGGAGATGATCTGCTGAGTGGCCCGGCAAATGCCATCATGTCACACAGAGCCTCAGCAACTTGCCTGGAGAAAGAGCCAGCTTCTGAGCTCCTTGCCCTATGTCTCCCACGATCCTGCCAGGAGAAGCCAAGTTACAGCAATCCCATGCCCAAGACTGGCTTGAGGGGACTGGGACCTTGGAGTTTCCCACTCCCGGTGGTTTCTGGTCACAAGTGGCCTCAGCACTCACTTCTCAGGTTCTAATATGTAGGTTAGAGTGACAGTAAGAGGCAAAAACCCCCAGAAGAGCCTTCCCATGGTTCAAAGAGTAAGAAGAAACCTCCTGATATTGGGTGGCCCTGGCCGCCACTGCCCTCTGCCACCAGTTCTCATCCCCATTGCAAAGACAGATGCCCCAGAGCCAGATTCCCAAGGCCCCAGGCATCTTCTCAGGCCCAGGGCTTATGCCTCCCCACGTAGCAATCGTGGCCACTGCCAGAGCACCAGCACCACCCAGTGCCAACAGGCACACCCAACTGAACAGTGCCGATTCCTACACAGAGCCCAGAGTCTAGAAACTTCCCACCACCCCAGTCTCTGTCTACTGTAGTAGTTCTCAAACTCTTTGGTCTCCAAACCCCTTTACACTGTTAAAAGTATTAAGGGCTCCAAAGGATTTATGCTTCTGTAGATTATATTTATTGATACTCACCATATTGGAGCATGAATTCTATCACTTGGCAGAGCAATGGCACCATCACATACCATGTAGCCTCCGGAAAATAGCATTTTTTTTCCATACTGGGAATTGAACCCAGGGGCATTCTACCTCCGGGCTATGCCCCCAGTCCTATTTTTTATCTTTTATTTTGAAACAGGGTCTCACTAAGTTGCAGAGGGCCTCATTAAGCAGCTGAGGCTGGCCTTGAACCTGGATCCTCCAGTCTCAGACTCCCAAGTACTGGGATTACAAGCGTGCGCCACCATGCCTGGCTGGAAAATACCACTTATGCTCAGGAAAGAACAAGCGTGACAAAGGTAAGTTACCTCTTAATGGTTTTGTGACAATAGTCTTGACTGCTCCTGGCCTCCTGGAAGGGTCTCAGGGACTCACAGAGGTCTATGGACCATGCTTTAACAATCGCTGGCCAATGGCATGACTTTTGTTTTGTTGTTGTTGTTGTTGTTTTTCTTTTGTGGTACTTGAGATAGAACCCAGGGGGATTCTACTTCTGAGCTACACCCCATCCCTATTTTATTTTGAAACAGAGTCTCGCTAAGTTGCTGAGAGCCTCGCTAAGTGCTGAGGCTGGCCATGAACCTGTGATCCTTCTGTCTCAGGCATGTGCCACCACGCCCCTCTTGGCATGACCCTTTTTATTATTCTGTCTGATAACTTTGTATGGCTTTATTTCCTTGGACGTCTCCTCCACCTGAATGTGAGTTCCATGAGAACAATGGCTCAGTCTCTTTCACCCTATAACCACAGTTTCTAGAAAAATGCCTGGAAAATAACATGTGCACAGTGAATGTTTGTGACATGGGTGACTATGCGACTGGGGTAGCACAGTGAGGCCGGTTCCCAAGCAGTGCCAGAGTCCCTGTGAGTCCCCAGGCAGCACCTGACACCTGGTCTGTCCTCAATACCCCGACTGTCCATCATGGCTGAGAGGGTGCTTAGGGTAGACTGAATCCCCTGGGTGCTGACAGCCTTCCAGCCAGGTCGTGGCCAGGTATCTGACAGCCCTCCTTGAAGGCAAAATACTAGAGAAATATTGGCCACTCTCCCAGGTCCCCAAACAAGAGTATGGCAGAAATCCTTCCTTCCCGCAACTAGATCTGACTGAACTCAGCCAGGATCCTCGTCCTTTGGTCCTGACTAAAGATAAATGAAGTCAAGCACTACTTAACCTCAACCCGAAGATCTCTTCTTTTACCAATTTTTTTCTAAAGTGACTGCTCTAGTTTGGATCTGAATGTCCCCCAAAGGCTCATGTTAAAGGTTTGGTCTCCAGTCTGTGCCACTATTGAGAGGTTGGTAGGATCTTTAAGAGGCAGAGCCTACTTGAAGGAATTTAGGTCACTGGGGGCTGCCCTTGAAGGGGATATTGAAACCCCTGTTCCTTCCTTCTTTCTTTGCTTCCTAGCCTCCATGATGTGAACAGCTTCCTCTGCCACACACTCCCCACCATGGCATATTTACTGCCTTATCACAAGTCCAAAGGCAATGGGGCATGGCAATCAGGGACTGAAATCATGAGCCAAAATAAACCTTTTCCCTTATTAAGCTGATTGTCTCTGATATTTTGTCACAGTACAGGAAAGCTGACTGACACAGTCAGTTTTGTGGGAACTTTCCTGATTGGCAAGTCCTCCTCCTCCACACATTCTCCCACCAGAACATTTCCCTGCACTCCCTAGGAGGTCATCCTTCCTCAGTCCTGTGTCCCTCTGACCAATTAGCACTATAAAAATCAAATGCAGGGAGAATGTGTACCCTGACCACAGTGCTCTATTAGTCAGCAGGTGTGAGTTTTGCCCCATTAAACTCAGGATGCAAAAATGCCACATTGATTTTCGAGCCACTCTTCCTCCTGTCTGGTGACATACTCAGCATCAGCTATTGTGGGGCACCTTGCCCCTGTGGCAGGCCCATTGAGGTCACCACTGGGGGAGCTGTCTCCAGAACCTTGGGAAGTAAGCAGCTTTCTAAGAGGAGGGAGGCATTTGGAGCAGGGGGTTATTCTAGAAGTCCTCTCTGGAGGTGGCATTTGAGCAGATATACGAATGATGCAAAGATCTGCAAGAAGGGCATTTCAGGCAGCAGAAGAGTAAATATAAAGATCTGAGGAGGAGCTTGGTATGTTCAAGGAAAAGCAAGGAAACCAATGGGACCAGATGGAGTGAGAGGAAAGTGGAGAGGGAGGTGAGAAGGGGGTTTCATCCACAGTGTGAAGGCACCACCAATGGTTGTGAGGAGGGGTGACCTGGCTGGCTTGCTTTTTAAAATGAGTGTTCTCACTGCCATGTGGAAAGTAGACTGTAGGAGGGAGCAAGGATGAAGGCAGGAAGACCAGGCAATAGGCAGCTATTCCAGGGGTCCGAGTGAGAGATGGGGAAAAGCAATAGAAGTGGTATAAAGTCCAACCAGGGTGTATTTTGAAGATGGACTTGATGGGACTTGAGGTTAGATTGCTGTAAATATAAGGTGTGTCTTTGTTTCCTTGGGAGTCTCCTCTACCTGAGAATAATCGAGGGTGACCCGTGAGCAAAATCTAGTACTATATACTGAAATGGAGAAGGGTAGGGAAGGTTCCGGGGAAAACAAAGTTCTATTTTCAAAAGTTCCAACTTGAGATGCCTGTTGGACCTCCAGTTGAAAATATCAGATAGATTGGTGGACTTCAGCAACATGGAGCTGCAGGATCTCAGAAGAATTTGCATGTAGATAGTATTTGAGTCCATAGGACTGCATGTCACCTAAGGGGATATCAGTAGAGAAGAGGGTAGAGGACTGAGCCCCACAGCACTGCAACCTTCAGAGGTGAGAAAAAGAAGCCAGGAAAGGAGACAAAGAGGTAGCAAGAGAGACAGGAGAGTGTGCTTCAAGAAGAAGATAACTCATTGCATCAAATTCTTCTGAGAATTAAAGTACGATAAGTCTTGAAAATTGACCAGTGGATTAGGCAAGGTTTTCGACCTCCATAAGAACAGTTTCAGCAAAGCGACAGGGATAAAAGTCTGATTGGAGTGGGGTGAGAGAATGGAGACCTCAAGGCTGAACACGGAGGGCTGAAGAGCTGCATCTACTCCTGCCCCCTCTTCAATCCCCACTACAATGACACTAAAGGGTTTTAAATGCTTGGACCTATGCAGCAGAGAGAACAGGGGCGGTGACAAGAGCATATGAGAGACGTCAATAAAATTTCAGAATCTGGAAAGTAGATAGACGAGTGGTGACTGAATTAGTCGCCTGAAGAAAATTGGAAGCTAAGGGCCTATCACCTGGAGGAGCAAGAAGTGCCCTAATTCACACCAAAGAACCTCAGCAAGGCTCAGGCATTGGAGGTGCCTGGTACTTAGCAAGGCGGAGTTGCTAGACAAAATTGAAAGAAGGAGTGGTGAAATTTTTCCTAAGAATAAAAACACTCCTGGACCGAGTCCTCACCCCCAAACAGCTTGGCAACTGCCCCCCACCTCCCAACCTAAAGACTAGAACCAGAGAGGAAGAATCCCAGCAACCCTCATCTAGGGAAACCAAATTGAATATGAAAATAAAAGATGATTTTGGATGTGCAGAGTGTCAATGTATGCATTCTTTCTTAGAAAGGTGCTGGAGGATATCTTTCATTGAAATAAGAGGGTAGGGCTGGGGTTAGGGCTCAGTGGTAGAGCCGTACTTAGAATGCACAAGGCCCAGGGTTCAATTCCCAACACCACAGAAAATCCAAGAGGGTAACCAAGAAAAAAAGAGGCTTGAGACCCAAGAGACAAGAGCCCAACACAGGAGAGTGGTAAAGAGAATTCATAGGTAGGTAGGTGGGTAGGTAGATAGATGATATAGATAGATAGGTAGATAGATAATTAGAAAAATAAAGAAAACCTAAAGAAACACTTTAAAAATTAAAAGCAGTTTCTTCTCATAGGACAAAAATTAGATTATTTATTTGTTTACTTATTTGTTTGTTTATTTGTTTATGATACTGGAGATGGAACCCAGGGACACTCTACCTCTGAGCTATATCTCCAGCTCTATTTTAGTTCTTATTTTGAAACAGGGTCTTATTTAGTTCCTGAGGGCCTCACTAAGTTGCTGAGGCTGGCCTCACACCTGCAATTCTCCTGTCTCAGCCTCCCAAGTATGGGGATTACAGTCTTATGCCACCACATCTGACTGGATAATTTTTGTATATAAGACTTGTAAAACTGTTTGATTTTGGCAGGAGGTGGGGTCCTAGGGATTGAACCCAGAAGCATTCTACCTCTGAGCTACATCCCCAGCCCCTACCATCCTCCCCCACCTTTTTTTAAACAAAGTTTCTCTAAACTGCTGAAGGTTTCCTAAATTACTGAGGCTGTCCTCGAACCTGTGATTCTCCTGTCTCAGCCTTCCAAATCCTGGGATTACAGTCACTCACCAATGTACCAGGCAAAACTGCTTGATTTCTAAAAACATATTACATATTTAGAACTATTTGTAACACTTTTAGTAATTATTCACATATAATGCTTGGATGAAAATAAGTTTTAGCTGGGCACGGTGGTGAATGCTTGTAATCTCAGTACTTGGGAGACTGACATAGGAGAGTTGCAGGTTTCCAGCCAGCCTCAGCTACTTAGTGAGGCCCTCTGCAACTTAGTGAGACCTTGTTTCAAAATAAAGAGTAAAAGCGGGGCCTGGTGGCGCACTCTTGTAATCCCAGCATTCTGGAGACTGAGACCGGAGGATCCGGGTTCGCGGCCAGCCTCAGCTACCTAGTGAGGCACTCCGCAACTTAGTGAGACTTGGTTTCAAAATAAAGAATAAAAAATAGGGCTGGGGGTGTAGCTTGGAGGTAGAATGCCCCTGAGTTCAATCCTCAGTACCGCAAAAAAAAAATAAATAAAAAAACAAAAAATAAAGAGTAAAAATAGGACTGGGGGTGTAGCTTGGAGGTAGAATGCCCCTCGGTTCAATCCCCCGTACTGCAATTAATTAATAATAATAATAAATTAATAATAATAATAAATTATAATAATAAATTAATAATAAATAAAGTGTTTATTTATTTTAGTCTTAAAAAGTAAAGAAATAATAAACCAGGCATGGTGGTGCATGCTTGTAATCCTAGTACTTGGGAGGCTAAAACAGGTTTGCGGCCAGCCTCAGCTACTTAGTGAGACCCTGTCTCAAAATAAAGAATTAAAAATAGGTCTGGGGATGTAGCTCGGAGGTGGAATGCCCCTGGATTCAATCTCCACTACCGCCAAAAATAAAAATAAAAAATAAGAGGGGGAGACAAGAGCTACACAATTGGTTCATTGAGAAGTCTGTTCTCAGTGAAGTCTACCCAGAAAACAGCTTTAATTTTCTTCAGTGGCTGGCTTTCAATCACTTTCCAGTTGAATTTCATTTTCCTGTTACTTGATGAAATGTTTAGCAGATTTTATAACTTTCTGGTTACTTCCACTTACTAAGTCTATCTGGTTTAACATGGCAATCTCACCAATGAATTAAATCTCATTCCCACCTCCTCTACATGGAGTGTGGACCAGGTGGCTGTGTTCTTTACACAGTTTCCACCACCACTTTCCCAAAGTGGGAGGTCTGACCTCAGCTCAGCACCCCCTCCGCCCCTGCAGTCCAGGCCACCTGAGGGGCTCAAAACCTCCCCCTGGGTTTCCTTGAACCACAGGACCCAACGGTCCCAACGGGGAGAGCAGCTGCCCGCCACAGCCTCCCTGCTGACTGCCCCCAGTCTCCTCCCTGGCTCACAGGGCAGAGGGGTTCAGTGCCCAGCTGCAGAAGGGGTGCCAGTTCTCCTCTCTTCACTTGGAGTCACAAGTGAATCTCTGGGATCCCCTCACTTGCTTTAGCAGAGGAGAAAGGAGTGCACCACCCTCTCCATTTGTTGGGGAATGGAGACAGACTACCCCTTGACATACTCTTCTTTGTCCTCATCTTTGGCCCATCAGTTCTTGGACCACAAGAAAGTCATGCTAGAGCACACTTGTTCCTGTCTGTCTGTTGGGTCACCTTCAAGTTAGGTTGGTAGTCTCTGCCACCTTGGGCTCATGCCTGCCTCAATTCTCTGATATGTGAGATTCATAGGTCCCCAGATCTACCTCGCTTTCACTGGAGAAAGGGAAACATACTTTCCTTTTGCTCCAGATCCACCTTCCTCCCCCTTCTTGGCCTCCTTCCTCCCTAACATCCTCTTGTCTTTCCATGGAGCACCAAGAGCCTAGTAGAGCCTCTTCTCTCACCCAGTCCACCGGCCCCTGCCCCGATTGTGCTTCCCACAGCACTGCGGTAGTGTCCTAGTTTCTCTGTTCACTACTTTATCATGCTTCTGATGGTAAGGGGCTGTAGATAAAGTGTACAGGGGAAGGGTGTGGCCACCACTCTCTTCACAGCAAATAACTGGCAATGGTAGAAAACTGGTCTAATCTGCAATAATACACCCAATCAGGGGGAGAGTCTTGTTCTATGCATCTCCTATGATACCCCTAATATTTAGCAAAACACATGGCCATTCAGAATAAAAAGTATATTTCCCAGACTCCTTTGCAGCTAAACATGGTCATAATGTCTAAATCCTGGACACAAGGAGATGTGATTTCTGGCCATACCCTTAAAGGTAAGGGATGTGCCATCCCTTTTCCCCTTCCCCTGTGTATGAACTTCTGCTCGGGATGGCAAAGAAGCAGGACAGAAGAGCCACAGTCCCTGGATGAACCTGTAGAGCACAGCCACTAACCTGCCCTGGGCTGTCATCCCAGGAGAGAAGTAGCTTCTATCTGTGGACTCTGTTACATGCATCTGAAATTGTGTCCTGACTAATTCCTTCCTTCTTTTCTTTCTTTAGCTATGAGTAAGACATATTCAAAATGCCTAATTCATATTTTTTTTTCTTTTTAGTACTAAGGATTGAATGCAGGGAAATTCTACCTCTGAGCTACACCCTCAGCCCTATTTTATTTTGTATTTTGAAACCAGTTCCCGCTACGTTGATGAAAGTTTCATTAAGTTTCAGAAGCCGACCTCAAACTTGCAATCCTCCTGTCTCAGCCTCCCAAGTACTGGGATTACAAGTGTATACCATCACACCCAACCTTCATTCTATTCTTGAGTGAATCATTGATAAGATTATGGCCTTGATGATTTTCTCTTTAATAATAGAGAATTTAAAATTTATATCTGAGATAAGGATAAGCCTTCTTCCTGAATGTCTGGTGCCTATAAATTCAATAGCTAGATTCTATTCTCAAACTTACAGTGATAAGTGAATGTCCTTAGGTAAGTCAAATAGCAAATCCTAGCGTAATTGAATAATAACCTATGAGTAGTAATCTTTAAATAGAACTACTTGCTTAAGAGTTCTGAGTATTTCAACAGGAATAGTTTCTTCTACAAGATGCTGTCTTGCCGCTTCCCCATTTGTATTGTTATTGCTAAACCACCCAATTTTAATTATCATTTAATTATCTTTATCTACAGTTGAGTGCCCCCCTTCTGTTGGAAAGCTTATTTTATATAAACCAAACCATGGGTAATTACCTATCAACAGCAGATTTATCTAAATTCCCAGTGAAACTGGATAAGGCAGTTCTCACAAGTCATAAAATCACTCAAAGTTAGAGCCGAGAGAGAGAGAGAGAGAGAGAGAGAGAGAGAGGAGAGAGAGGAGAGAGAGGAGAGAGGAGAGAGAAAAGAGAGAGAGAAAGAAAAGAAAGAAAGAAGGAAGGAAGGAAGGAAGGAAGGAAGGAAGGAAGGAAGGAAGGAAGGAAGGATTGAATTTGCCCTTAAAGAATCTTGACACCAGGCATGGTGGCACACACTTGTAATCCCAGTACTTGGGAGACTGAAACAGGAGGATCGCAGATTCAAGGCCAGCCTCAGCTACTTAGTGAGACCCTCCACAACTTAGTGAGAACTTGTTTCAAAATAAAGAATAAAAAATAGGGCTAGGGATGTAGCTCAGGGGTAAAATGCCCCTGAGTTCAACCCCCAGTACTACAAAAAAGAAAAAAAGAAGAATTTTAACAACATATAGTATCATCAGGAATCAATTCTTATTCATAGCCCCTGCTGTGGGAGTATGTAATCTCTGTTCTAGGTTCTGGGTTCATTTTCCAGGATGTATATTATGGCAGACACTGTAAGTAAATCCACTAGGGAGATGCACTCACCACCTTGCTCCACATTTTCTTTCCTTCCTCTAATTTGGAAACTTGGAGGTAGGGATTAAAATCTCATTTTCTCAGTCCCATCTCATGCCCTTGCAATAAGAAGATCACATGTGACATGGTTCTGGTCAATGAGACTCATGTGTGTTTTTAAATTCCTTATTTAAAAGTATAAATTACCAGCCAGGCATGGTGGCGCACACTTGTACTTGGGAGGCTGAGACAGGAGGATCTGGGTTCTCGGCCAGCCGCAGCTACTTAGTGAGGCCCTCCGCAACTTAGTGAGACCCTGTAGCTCAGAGGCAGAGTGCCCCTGGGTTCAATCCTCAGTACCACAAAAAAAAAAAAAAATTTCCAGCATTTCCATTCCTTGGTGTATTCCCAATAGACTTGAAAATAGAGACCCGTACACCAATGTTCATTGCAGCATTATTCATAATGGACAAAAGGTGAAAACACCCCAGTATGAGTAAAGGATAAACAAATTATGGTATATATGGGTAATGGAATATTAATCATAAACAGGAATGAAATTATGTTGAAAACGAAATGCTACAATAAACTTTGGAAACAGTTTGCTAAGTGAAATAAGCTAGACACAAAAGAACAAACATTGTATGTACCTATACAAGGTACCTAGAACAGACAAATGCATAGACACATAGAACAGAGGTTACCAGAAGTTGTGGGGAAGGAAGATCGGGAAAGATGTTGCTTCATGGGTAGAGTTTCTGTTTGGGTTAATGAACATGTTCTGGAAATAGATAGTGATGATAGTTGCACATGATTGTGAATGTATATAATGTACACTTAAAAATGGTTAAAGTGATAGATTTCATGTTAAGCATATTTTAACATGAAGAAAACACTTCAATGGACATGATGTATATACACAAAATAATCAATGCCAATCTCAATATTGTGCACGGGGAGGGTGATCTAGTATGCTACTGTCAGTAGAATTCTAATTCATTACTAAAGGTGCCTTGAAGATAATTTTTGTCACTGACCAGCTAACCAGAAACAAATGATAATAAACAAAGACAGAGGTCTGTGGCTCCCTAAATATCTATTTTTGTTTCTTTGTTTTGTCTTGGTTTTTGCAGTACTGAAGATTGAACCCAGGGACCTTCTACCTTCAAGCTATATCCCCAGCCCTATTTTTTATTCTTTATTTTGAAACAGGGTCTGCCTAAGTTGCAGAGGGCCTCACGAAGTAGCTGAGGTTGGCTGCAAACCTGTGATCCTCCTGTCTCAGCCTCCTAAGTACTAGAATTACAAGTGTGTGCCACCATGCCAGGCTAAATATCTGTTTTGCTTCTCCATCTTGAAGACATGGAAAACAAGAGGAAGCTAAGAGAAAGATGAGGGAGGAAGTGCAACACCCCACTGGGTGGATGAAGGAAGGCATGCCTGGCAGGAGGGGGGCAGGAACCCATGGCAAGCTGACAGGGAAGAGGGATGTCCTTCACAAAAGCTGGAGGTGCTTCTCCATTCTGGGAGGTCTTGCCACAAGATTTTTACCCACCCAATTGGAAAGCAAGTTGATGAAGATAATATTACCCAGGAAAGTGGCAGCCAGCACAGCCTGGGCTTCTACACACAGGGCTCCCCTTCCCACTTGTCTCCTCTAGTCTCTGGGCTCTGCTTAGCACATGGTTCTTACTTAGTAGTAATAATAATAATAAGCTAGTGTTTATGGAGTGCTTACTTTGCCAGGTACTGCTGTAAGAATGTGTGTGTGTGTGTGTGTGTGTGTGTGTGTGTGTGTGTGTGTGTGTGTTAGTTACTGGTAACTGAACCCAGGGGCATTCTACCTCCAAGCTACACCTCAACCCTTTTTTGTTTTGAAACAGGGTCTTACTAGGTTGCTGAAGGTCTCACTAAGTTGCCAAGGCTGTCCTCAAACGTGTAATCTTCCTGTGTTAGTCTCCTGAGTACTGGGATTACAGGAGTGAGCCACCACACATTTGACTTGCTGTAAGAATCTAACACATATGACCCCATTTAAATCTTACAAGATTCCTATAAGATACATATTATTAGTATTTCTGGTTGGCACATAAGGAAATTGGGGCCAAAAAAATTGGCTAGGCTGTCCAAGGTTGCAGATAACAAGTGGCAAAGTCAGGATTCCAACCCAGACAGCCCAGCCCAGATCCCTCTTGCTAAAGCAATGCTTTGTGCTGCTTCTTGGGATCCCATAGATAATATTTTCCACTGAGTAGTCTCTCAGTCCTAAATTGTGTTTTACCTTCTAAACATGTGTAGCTGGTACCCTCACTGCCTTCATCATCAGTTGTTTACCAAAGAACAAAAATAATGTGTGTATGTGTGATTCAACAACTCACTTTCTATTTCACAATTATATTCAATAGGGTAACATTTTCAGCTGTTGTGGACACAGCCCAAAGTCTCATTTCCCTAATACACAGAAGTCTAACTCCTGCTAAAGTGCAAAATAGGCATTCCTCATCTGTTATAGTTAGATATAAAAAGTCCCCTAAAGAGTTAATTTATTAATATTCAGGGTTGATATAGTGGAATCATGAAGATTGCAATCCCAGAAGTGGATCAATCCATTGTAATGAGTTTACCCGGGTGGTACCTGTTAGGCCAGTAGGGTGTGGCTGGAGGAGATGGTCTCTGGGGATGCAGCCTTGGGGATTATGTATATAGCTCCTCCTCCCCTGGCCTCTCTTTAGCTTCCAGCTGCCATGATGTGAGGAACACAGCCCATGTGCTCTCCCTCTGTCTGCCTTCTGCCACCATGTCCTGAGATCCACAGTTCCCAACCTCACATGAATTGAGCCCAAAACTGTAAGAAAATAAATCTTTCCTCTAAGTTACATGGCCAGGTCTTTAAGTTTTGGCTGTGAAAATGCTGATCAGGCCAGGTGTGGTGGCATATGCTTATAATCTGAGTACTTGGGAGGTTGAGATAGGAGGATCTCAGGTTCGCGGCCAGCCTCAGTTACTTAGTGAGGCCCTCTGCAACTTAGTGAGACCCTGTTTCAAAATAAAGAATAAAAAATAGGACTTGGATAGCTGAGAGCTAGAATGCCCCTGGGTTCAATCCCCAGTACCACACACAAAAAAAAGAAAATGCTGATCAGAACACCATCACACAATGATGCTCTCCCAAACACTTTTATCTATGGCTCCACCTTCTCAGAAAGTCATGGCTTCTAAGGATGTCATGCTTTTCTCCATCAAGCAGGAAAGAGAAAGAACATGGAGGATCATCTGTTAGACGGTGGGCCAGGCCTGAAAAATGGCACACATCATATGAGTTCATGCTCCATTGGCAGGAACTCAGTCATGTGGCCACACCTACCTGCAAAGGAAGCTGGTAACTATTGACCATCTTCATGTCCAGGGAAACGAGCAAATGAGTTTGGGGGAACACATGGCAGTCTCTGCTATAATAGCCTCCCCAACCACCATGCATTTGCCTAGGTAATGTCTTCAGAGTTCTCCTGAGCCATAGATGCCAAGTGTCCTGAATGGGTAGGATGGAACACCAACAAGTGAAGACTTCCTCCAAAACATCCCTCAACCACATCTATCATTATCTACCCTATGTCTTTTTTTAACCCTATAGATTAAAAAAACACAAGATGACAGATCAGATCTTAATCTTAAGCAGCAGGAAATGGGACGCTGTGATTTTAGCTTTTTTCTGTTTAATTTATATGTTGTGTGTGTGTTGCTGGAGATCAAACCCAGCATGAATGCTAGGCAAATGATCTGCCACTGAGTTACATACCCAGCCTTATTTAATTTATACCTTTTTTTTTTTTTTTTTTTTTTTTGCAGTACTGGGGATTGAACTCAGGTGTGTTCTACCTTCAAGCTATACCCCCAGCCCTATTTTTTATTCTTTATTTTGAAACCGGGTCTCACTAAGTTGTGCAGTGCCTCACTAGGTAGCTGAGGCTGGCCGCGAACCCGGATCCTCTGGTCTCAGCCTCCCAAATGCTGGGATTACAAGCATGCGCCACCATGCCCGGCCTTAATTTATACTTTAATAGTTTTGATACAACTTTTAGTTTACTAAATGCATGTTTACATGTCATAGCAGATAAAAAGGATATGATAATGGAGTTTCTCTATCAAAACTAGGAGTGGGAAGCTGGGCATGCTAGCACAGGCCTGTAACCCCAGTATTTGAGAGACTAAGACAGGAGGATTACAGGTTCGCAGTATCCTGAGCAACTTAGTGAGGCAGTCAGAAACTTAGAGAGATCTTGTTTCAAAATAAAAATAAAATAGAGTAGGGGATGTAGCTCAAAGGTAGAATGTCTCCATGTTCAATTTCCAGCACCACATACTCACACACACACACACACACACACAAAGAGTGACCCCAAAAGGCAACTGGCTGTTACCAAAAGAAAATCTATTTCTTCTAATGAAATAGATGATAGTTAAGATAAATTAAGCATGACTTTTCAAATACACTAGCATATATATATATATATATATATATATATATATATTTTTTTTTTTTTTTTTTTTTTTTTTTTTTTTTTTTTTT
>PVLC010026139.1:0-23006 GCA_004027655.1 Graphiurus murinus | reverse complement strand
GCAGTGAGAAAGGGCAAAGCAAAAGAACCCCAGAAAGGTAAGGGGAAACTAAGCCAATCTACTGACCAGAGAGATGAAGCCAAAAAGAATTGACCAGAAGCCTAATACCCGTCTTTTGTCTCTCAGGCAACAGCTGAACCTAGAGCAGAGATTCCAGCCCTAACGGAAGGCAGATAAGTGTTCTGAGAAGTGGGGGGCAAATGCCCAGTATCTGGGTTGTGAAATTGTAGGAGTATTTCCAAGAGAAGAAAGTAGTCCCCAACTCAGTCTCAATTTGCATAGGGGTAGAACTGAGGTACCCACCTGCAGGTAGGAGACTGGCACCCCAGGTACTGCAGAGCAGCGAATGGGCTACACTCTCAGGTTTGGGTGGTTTCATGGAGTTGCTACACATTCTGGAAAAGTTACATGTGGGAATCTGTTTCCAAGGAGATTCTGGGAGGTCCCAGATGCTGTTGAGCAGCAAGGAGGGGGGATGTGACCTGACTGGGCTGTAAAGTTCAGGAGGCCGTGCAGGTGGTCACATCCAGAAGAAAGTTGCCGGCTGGGCCTACCTGGTGAAAAAGACTGGAGTGGAGTGGGTACTACTCAGGCTTGTGTAAATCTCCTCCCCATGGACTGGGTTGTCTGGACATCCCTGTACCTGTCTCTGCCCCTGCCCAGTTCACTCTGGCCACCCCTGCCCCTGCTCCTGCCCCTGTCCATATCACTCTGTGATATGAGGAGCAGACAGGCTGGCAGCACTAGAGAGATCATGGAGGGTCTTGGGTTAGAGGAACCTCACATAGTACTGGAGAGAGTACAGAGGAGTCTCAGATCACAGGAGCCTCCTATCACACTGGAGAGAGCCCAAGATGTCCTTTTGAGCCTTGGCTGCCAAGAGCATAGCAATGGACTTTTGAAGTGTGTTCCCTAGGCTTCATCCCTGGGAAATGGTTTCCCTAGGATGTATTATTGGGAAATATTTCCTTGGGTCTCCTTTTTTTTTTTTTTTTTTTTTGGCGGTACTGGAGATTGAACTCAGGGCACCCCCAGCCCTATTTTTTTATTCTTTATTTTGAAACCGAGTCTCACTAAGTTGCGGAGTGCCTCACTAGGTAGCTGAGGCTGGCTGTGAACCCGGATCCTCCGGTCTCAGCCTCCTGAATGCTGGGATTACAAGTGTGCGCCACCACGCCCCGCTTGGGTCTCCTTTTGGAAAGTATATCACCCAGGCTGGGTCCCCAGGCAGATGTGGTTACCACATGTGAGTAGTGTACTATGTGTTTCAGACTGTATCCCCAACATCTGACAGTCACCCATGGACAAGTGGTTTCAAGTAAGAATCCGTTGCCTGGTGGCAAATGGACACTATACACCCTGCACACACACCTGCCTCTTAGGGGTAGAGGTATGCTCTCACTTGCATGGACACTACTATGGGCTTGTTGGCCACCTTCCCAGTGTGATACCTTGACCAGAAGACTCTAGAGGAAGACTTGAAAAAGTGTCTGTGGAGTATGGGCATATACACCTTTCCTTGTGCTGGGAAGAGGTAATGGCAGATACCATGGAGCAACAATGGGCCTAACACTTGGACACTGAGTGGCTTGGCCATTCGACTTGGGCATTGAATGATGCCCTCAGGCAGCAAGCATGACTGAGTGCTGCAACAGCCTCTTGAAGTAAGACCTGTGGGCCTCTGGGCCCATGCCAGCTTAGGCAGGATGTAATCTGTTTTGTGGGCATGAATGAGCAAAGCTGCAAAGAAGACATAGCAGAGCAACATTTTGCCACCCACCCCATTGGCCTTCTAAAGGACAGATGGCTGTGTGGACTTGGCCCTGGAAGGTAAAGGCCCCCTAACATGTTGGGTGACCCTTATAGCTCCATAAGGGCAGTGCCTAGAACTAGGCCTCCAGGTAGCCCCCTGGTGGACAGGCTAATAGTCCCTGGTGGTCCGTGTTATTTTCTCAGAGATAGCAGATGGCATCACTCTATTGTGGGGAATGTCTGTGGCCTATTGTAAGTTCCCCTTTGGTTTTGCACATAGAGCTTACAAAGTTGCAGGCACAGGAAAAGTGAGTTCATTATGCTTAGCCAGGCCTCCTATGCCTGCCTGCCACAGTCTTATCAGTGGATAAATCTCTTGCTTGCATCCTGACTGATGGCTGCAATTTGGGGTGGTCATTAGCAGTGAACCTTTTCTGTTGTCCACGTGTACTGACAGTTCGGCTATTCATTGGGGCCTGACAGCATGGAGAGCCACTGGAGAGCTAATGATTGGCTGGGTATTTGTCAACTTCGGTGGGACAAAGCCCTTTGGAAGGAGTTATGGTAACTAGGCCACCAAAAAGCGGTGACCATATATCATGAGACTGAGCATGCACTGAGCTCCTCCTCTGGACTGAGCACATGCTGAGCACCTTTTGAGACTGGGCATGAGCTTCTGGCCTCCTCAGGCAATGATGAGGCTGATACCTTGGCCCAGGTGTGGTGACTGGAAGCAGCACCTGTAGGAGATGTGGCCCAGTGGTTGCTTCATCACCTTTTGCATGCAGAGCAACAGACAGGCAATGTGGGCAGTAGTAAAAGCCTGGAACCTGCCAGTGAAATGAGTATATATGTGTATTGCTTATAAGCAGTGTGTTGCTGTTGTAATTTGTATTGCTACTGAAGCACTTGGTTCCAACATTCCTCTTACCTCCCATAAGACACTCACAGAAGATGAGGATCTTATAGATTGTGAGGGGAGAAACCTCAATGGGGTGGGGTGTGGGGCAGTCAAAATATGGTGATAGTTAGGCTTCCTCACCTCCTTCTGGGGAGGGCCACTGTTATATGAATAAAAGCTGAGCATGTTCTTAAGGATGCCATATTGTCTTATGTAACTCTGTACTTTGGCCATTTGCCACTTTTGTTCTGATTTGATATATAAACTGGGGAAAGACTGTTCAGTGCATGAGAGATAGACATGGGGATATGTAGATATATGGAGCTCCCATGTAACCAGGCAGCCTCCGGTGGGTGCTGGAGGCCTACGCCTCCTATTTTTGCCTGCTGCAGCTAGAATAAAGCCATGTCTCATCTCCCTCAATGTCTGGCTTCTTTTTCAAATGGGAGAGATCAAACCCACATTTTCTAGACTTGGTCAGTTGTTGAACAGGCAGTCACCCAGTATACAGAAGAGAACAGGAAAATCGATGAGGAAAAGGAAAGTCAAAATTCATGAAAAAGAACCATATGACTTATGGAGAAATAGATACTCTAGCCAGATACCTCTTGACACTATAAAGATTATCCATTTAATCTTGAGATCATTTGCACTTCAGAAATGAGCAGTAGGCTTCTTTATAACATAACCATATCATTTAACTTCTTTTTGACATCATGACCTTTTCCCTTTAGTAGCTATAATCTATATAATAGCAGTTTTCCCATAGTACATTGAGAAGTTTAACCCAAGATTTTATTTTTTTTTAGAATAATATTTACAATCCTCTAAATGATATAAATCTTGAGCTTTCATTCATGAAATAATGTTGTCTGTCTAGGTAATGTTTCCAGTCAAGTAGATGAAGGTCCATTAAGGAATATCAGAGTGCTCTTCATGTTCTGTACTTTTAGTCAGGATCTTTACATTTTATTTTTCATGTCTCAAAATAGTGTTTTGTGAAACAAATCATGCTTTATAGGATAAAGCAATTACAATTTTCTTGGTTTTTATTTAAAAATTATTTATATAAGTGTTAATAACCTGGCAAAGTTAAGATGATTAATATATTTTCTGTCAATCATTAAAATGTCTGCTAGCATATAAATTTAAAATAATGAATAAAAATACAAAGGCATCAAATAATAGAGGAAAGAAATGGGAGTATGAGCTTTAAAAATCTGCATTAATTTCAGTTATATTATTTTAATTATATATTATTTTAATTCAAAGTTGTATGTGATGAATATAAATCAGAATAGCATGGTTATATGGACCCGACATAGGTAAAAGGAATACATTAGAGATTTGTCAACTCTTTTCATCTCTATTTCAGGGTCATCGTAAATATTTCAGAAACTAGGATATACACTGTTCTACCATTGTACACTAAGAAACGGGTCGATGAACATTTTCCAGGTCATCATTATGTAGTAAACTATAAAATAGCATTAGGATACTAGAGTATCATGTAAAAAAAAAAAAGATTAAAAAAAAAGTTTTAAGGAAGCAAAAGCTGGGTGAGAGAAGAAACAAAGCACCACAAAAGATGTCTTAGAATTCTCACAGCTAAAAGACCTGACCACTTAAATTAGAGGAATGAAGATTCATTTGCTCAGACTCCTTTGGGTTTGGGGGGTATATATGAAGCCTGGGACCACATATCTCAAGGCATGGCAGGAAGCTGAGATCAAGAGAGTACATGGGTTCTGCCGTCACATCATGGAGCCTGGGAACAGAAAGCAAGCAGGGGGAGGAAAGAATCATATGCAATCTCCAAGGCCACACCCCCAGAGACCCTTCTTTTGCAACTAAATCCTGCTTCTAACATTGCAACCTTGTTTCTGTGAGGGCTGGGGGACATTCTTTTTCCAAACCATTATACTCTACCCCGACCTCCTAGACCTTATAGCCACCTCACAAAGCAAAATGCATTTAATGCATCTCTAAGAGTTCCCATAGTTAACATCACTCAAAAGTCCCAAAGTCAAGAATCTCCTCTGAGACTCAAAGTGAACTCTTTGTTGTGAGCCCCTGTAAAAGAAAATAAAAATAAAAAACAAATGACATGCATTCAATGTACAATGCCAAATAGTAAACATTTGCCTTCCAAAGAGGAGGAACAGGATCATAGGAAGAAGGAATGGGGTCAAAACTGTGTATAAGTCCAGCAGAGTAAGCATTTAATCCTGTGGTTGGTTCCATTTCTGGCATCCAGGGCACTGGTGGTAAGAAGCAATCTCCAGGGGGCTTTGGGAGCCCTGCCCCTGTGGCATGGTTGATTGCAAGGGGCAGTGTACTTTCTTTTCCAGCCTGACTCCATGGCTTGCAACTTGTAGCCTTTCCTCATGGACTTTCCACATTTCTGGCATTT
This sequence comes from Graphiurus murinus, assembly GCA_004027655.1. NCBI lineage: Eukaryota > Metazoa > Chordata > Mammalia > Rodentia > Gliridae > Graphiurus > Graphiurus murinus. The sequence continues at coordinate 17,940 of PVLC010026139.1, read as the reverse complement.
CTAAATTGCGACTTTTTTTTCTTGCAACCTTGGCTTCACCCTCACAATTTGACAAATTGCCCTATTTGGGCTTGCTTACAGGGATTCTGACCCTGACACACATTGCCTGGCTTCCCAGGCCTTCCTCTGAAGTCTGGAGGGAAGTCTCCATGACCCCTTTTTTTCCAGCAAAGTCAGCATTACATGAGCACCAATATGGACTGCCAGTAGAAAAGGTAGTCATGCCTTCTTTAATCACTGACACTGGACCTGTCTCCATCTCGTTTATGGCAGAGCCTATCCCCATCATGGGCGGTTCTGAGCCTGCCTCCATCAAAACCACAGGGAAGGAATCTGAGTGCAAATTGCCACCTTGTTCTGCACTTGGGCTTGTACTTCTCCAACCACATATTTTTACTTATTCTTATGAAGAATATTCAACCTCTCTTCAGCCATCTTACTTTCTTTCACACCACCATCTCTCTGGACTCCAGCTTTTACCTGCTTTTCTGGCCAAACCGCAAGTATAAAAAGTCTCTCTGCTTTGCTTTCTGCTCCTGAAATTCAGTATATAATTTGCTAAATGTGGGCATAAATATCCATAATACAGTTTGAATATTTTACTATTTTGCTGTTTTGAGATTTCTTCTGACAGTTTAACCAGTTTAATTTGGTATCACCTGAAGTTTCAGGACAAGGGCAAAGTGTTGATAATTTGCTTGCCAGAATGTAACACTTGTGGCCACTACTCCATTTTCCTATGGAGTCCTCTTTATCTTCCAAAATCTCCTGAGCACAGCCTCTACCATCTGCCTTTCTATCCACATTCTGTCCTATCTAACTTCCTCTCACAAAGTAGTTTCAAAGACTCACACTACACACAGTCAGACCTACATATAGTCATTACTTCTTCCAATTCATCTTAGCATTCTCATAGCTATAATCTAAAATACCTGACCATGTAACTTAGAGGAAGGTTTACTTGCTTATGGTTTCCTTCGGGATGTGGGGGGGTTCAGTTCACGAGAGGCTGGAGATTGTGAATTTCAGGGCATGGTGATGGCAAGAAGTGAAAAATGAGAGCACAGGTGCTGCTTCTCACGTTATGGGGGCTGATAGAGAAAGCAAGCAAGCAATGGGAGGAGAGAATCATATATAGTCTCCAAGGCCACACTTCAATTACTCTCCTTAGAAAACCAAGCCCCAATTCCGACATTGCCACCTTGTTTCTGTGAGGGCTGTGGGATATTCTATTATTAAATAATTACAAAATACCTTTGCTAGACAGAAAAGATATGTATTATTTCAAATAAAAAGACCTGTCATAGGTTGAATTAATAAAAAGTTACAGCGATAGATAACTATGTTAAACATTTAGAAATTTAGAAAAAAAGAGTAACTCCAAAAACATTTTTCTATAATATTAAAAAAAACCATAATGATGACCATAAATTAAACGTAATTTAACAGCAGATTTCTGTTGAGTCAGCACATGAGACTGGAAATCAGTAGATTCATGTTTTTAGGAAGATTCTTGTGCAGCAAATCAAGGATGGGAAGTCGCAGGTGAAATCGGGTATATCTGTAAAGGAAGGGAGGCTTTAGGGAAGGAGGATGAGACATGGCTTTATTTGAGATGTAGTAGGTTGAAATAGGAGGCCTAAGCCTCCAGTGCCCAGTGATGTCTGACTGGTTACATGTCAGCTCTGCATGGAGATTCCCACAAATGACATCTACTTAGCACATCTGCCTAACTGCACGTATGCACACTGGGTTGTCTCTGCCCAGTTTATACACCAAATCAGAACAACAGTAGCAACTGGCCAAGGAACAGAATTCTATAAGACAGTATGGTGTCCTCAAGGAGATGCTTAGCTGGTTTTCATATAACAGTGACTTTCACCAGAAAGAGGCAGGCAAGGGAGCCTAACACACACCATGTTCTGACTGTTCCCACACTCTGCTCACTGGGGTTTCTCACCATTTTCTGTCCCTGGAAAAGTAATATTGACCACTGGGGGCCATTAGCCTGTCACCCAGGGGGCTACCTGGAGGCCCAGTTCTAGGCCCTGTCCCCATGGAGCTATAATGGTCATCTAATGGAAATAGGGGGCTTTGACCTTCCAGGGAGAAGTCGACATTGTTTTCTTTCCTTTGGAAGGTCAGTAGGAGTGATCAGCCAAATAAATGTTGAAGAAATATTCAAGCCATAGCAGGTATCAAGTTGACAAGTTGGCTGTTCTTACAGCCCATTTTAGAGTTGTTTCCTCATGCCTAATGGTAAAGTAATTGGCAGATTAGATAACAAGTCCAAGTAATCACTTTTCTATTGTCATTAATTATTAGTATAGCCACACTGAGCTTCTTTGACATTATCTACAAGATCTCTTTCTTGAGGAGAAAAATATGTTAATATAATTTTATTTTTAAAGGAGCTTTAAGTTTTCTTTTCATGTTATGATCATCACATAGATGGACACTTTGTGTTTACTTGTGGTACTTGGAATTGAACCCAGGGACATACTATCTCAAAGCTACATCCCTAGCCATTTTTTTAGTTTTTGTTTTAAAACAGGGTATCCCTAGGTTGCTGAGAGTCTTGCTAAGTTGCAGAGGCTGTCATCGAATCTGAGATCTGCTTGTCTCAGCCTCAAGAGTAAATGGATTATAGGTATGTGCCACCATGCCCAGCAGATGGACAGTCTTTAATGAAATTATTTAAGATTGAAAGGCTTAAGTTCTGATATTTTCATAGAAATTCAGAATATAAAGGCAAAATACAGAGAAAAGATGTAGTCATCCTGTTAATGATGCAAACAATTATATTAGAATACTGGCTGAATTGCCTAACACATTTAGAGGATATATAGTTTTGAGGGATGAACTTAAAGTGAAATTATAAAGAAAAAAAATTGAGAAAGATAGAGTGCATGAAGGATGCTGTGATTTTTATCCTGGGGAATTGAAATGGATGTTTCATACTTAGTTAAATAAAGTCCAAATTTTTTTAAACTTCAATTTATCTCCTAGGCTTCTATGAAAATATTACATTATCTGAGAATTTGCAAATTAAATGTATTATTCATTATATTTACATTATTTATAGTTCAGAGAGTTAAGCAGCATGTTAAAAGACAGACTTAAGTCCAAAATTATTATATCATATATTTATTCTGCCACTTTCTCCAATATACATAAAGGAATCTAATGTGAATAAGGTACATATATTTTGAAAATTCAATAACAATATTCACTAATGCTATTAATTATTCCTTGATTTTTAAACTGTAGGAAAATTAGAGAGTAAAATTGATAAGCAAAAGTACTAACCAATATTTATCTTTCAATTCAAAGATGTTGAGATTAATAAAGTGAACATGTTAACCGGTGCTTTCCACTGACCATGGAACTAGTTACATAGTTGTATTGCTTTTCTCCACTTGGTTTTGATTTTATTTGGCCTGTATTTCATTCTGTTTATCTCTATGTTCAAACATTTATTGTGCCCAAAAGCAATTGACTCACTTATCATTAGAGAAATGAGGCCATCTTTCAATTTGATATATTTCTTCTTTTAATTCATTACCTTGTTTTTCCATTACTCAGTAGTAAACCTCATATATAACCCAGAACTGTAGTTAAGGCATGGCCTAAATATGGGGTGTCCTAGTGAAGAAATTACTAATGCTTAGACATTACATCATGTTCTACTTGTCTAAAAAAATGGTTGAATTATTTCAATGTGGTTTCAACCTTGTTTTGAAAAATAGGGTTCTTTGCCAGGTTGTCCATCTGGTTATAATTTAGGTCTTTGGAACACAAGGGAAGTATTTAGTATGTAACCCTCTTTGTGAAATATGTTTATTATTTCTCAGAGCTAAAAAAATGACAGTAGGGATTCCCATATTGAGATAAGAAAGTATAATACATTGGTATGAAAATGATAAACATGATAGCTTTTCTAATGCAGCAAGTTATAGTGAAGGTAAAGTGCAAGTTTCTTGTATGCATGTATGTGTGCATACATACACACATACATATATATATACATATATGTATATACACATACATATATACATACATATATATACATATACTGGAGATTTCACCTGGGGCATTCTATCTCTGAGATACATCCCCAGACCTATTTGATTTTTATTTTGAAACAGTTGTCACTAAGTTGCTGAGGGCTTTGCTGAAGCTGAAGCTTCAAAAACCTGTGATCCTCCTGTCTCAAGCCTCCCAAGTACTGTAATTATAGGTGTATGTCACCATGCTAGGCTTTTCTTGTTAATAACTTAAAATTAAATTATAATCCACTTCTGAATATAGACACATTATACTCCTATATGGGTCATTGCAAATAGCTATACCTGATAAAAGGATGATGAAGCAGTCATTTGACTAACTGGAAAGTTTCAAAAATACTGCTGAAAGGTATAGCAAAAGGTATCTAGATAATAGCTGATCTGAAAATTTTATAAATAAGTCAGTACACATAAATTTAAAGGAGAAAGAATATGAGTTGGGAAAATTATAAAATTATTAATGACTTTCTCACCCTATTCATTTTTGATGTATTTGTATTTTATGATTATATATATCTTTATTAAAAAATATAGTGTTTGTTATTGTTGCTGTTTTTGTTTCCTCAAATCAGTGGCTAAACAGGAAAGGAAATTACAATTAATAAGATGGCAGTTTTAATTTTTTCTTTTTATCACATCCTTGGAAAAATTTACCCAGCATTTTCAACAGACTCAAAAATTCTTCATCCTCCATATGAACCTGGATACCTGCCAAACTTTTTTTCCATTACAAAATATTTATGAGTTTAGTACATTTATCCATCAAATTTGGAAAAACTGTCAGTTTCTCCTTTTTTGTGCATAACATATTCAATTAGTCTATCTTCTTCATGCTATCCATATTTGTCACATTTCATTACAATTCTCATTGCTACAGTACTCATATATTTAAATTTTTTTGAGTTTTATTCTGGTCTTTGAGGGAAAAAAAAGAAATGTAGCCAAAGGCAAAGATATTTATTTGGAAAATCAAGCTCCAGAATAAAAATTAAGAGAAAATGAGGCATGGAGGGATACAAAGTGATATAAAGAGATCCAGGATGGTGAGCACATCTGCTTCACATGATGAGCTGAAGGAAATAAAACATAGCCATGGCAGTGGCACACACCTATGATCCTACAACCCCTCTGGAGATCAATATGGAGGTTCCTCAAACAACTAGGAATGGGGCTGGTTGCAGTTGCAACCCCAATACTTGGGATGCTGAGATAGGAGGACTGCAGGTTGAAGGCCAGCTTCAGCAATTTAGCAGGATCCTGTTTCAAAATAAAAAATAAAAAATGGCTGGAGGTTTCTCTCACAGGTGGAATTTCCTGGGTTCAATCCTCAGAAAAAAAGGGAAGAAATGGAAGGAAGGAAGGAAGGAAGGAAGGAAGGAAGGAAGGAAGGAAGGAAGGGAGGAAATGTTTCTTGGCAGGTCCACCATCTGGAATTTCTTTAGATAAAACCTATGAAAAGAATTGTGCCTCATATTATTCTATAGAAAAGAATAAAATGTATTTTCTAGGTTGCCTCCCATGTTGTGAGTTGGAAAGAGTTTATACCACAGGGAATTAACCCCCCCCCCACACACACTTTGGCATGTCCACAGAAACTTGGTGGACAAACTAAACTGCCAGATCTTTTTACTTTCCAATGTAGTTCTCCATCTAGGACCAGACTGGTCTAGAGAAACTAGAAATTCATTTTGTAGAGCTGGACATCTCCTGCTGCAGAGGAAGTACTAAGGGAGAAGATCCAGCACTCCTGGCATAAGGGCCACTTGAAGCATTGGGAGCTGAGAGGTGGACAGAGTTATTAGAAGTAATTAAATGGTCATACCATTAGAGATAAATCAGAGAAGTAGAATCACTATAATTATTATGGAAGGTGACACGTATGGTAGGAATGGTCTTACACCTTTGTGGAAGCTTTGAAAACAAAAATACTGATGAGTTTATTCAAAGATTTGAGGAAAGACTTTTAATCAGCCTGAAGCACTAAAGAAGACAGGCAAGTTCTTTCTTTGAAGAGGATATGGGAAGCCTGGCATGTCATACTGGAGTGATAGGATGAGGAACTTCAGGAAAAGCTCAGTGGTAGCTACTTCCTCTGTATCTAGTAGTAGATGTGATATCATAACTGGTTATTAGGTTTAGTAATCATGTAATATGCTGGTCATGGAACAGTGTGCTGCAGAGGCAGGCTAGAATATCCTAGCATCTCTACATCTATCTCTCTTACCACTGCAGCCTTCAGACATGAATGTCTTCTGCCTCACTTCTACATTTGAAATCTCCAGTAAATTTTTGGAGAAATTTTGACTAAATCTAACTAAAAAAACACACAGAGAAGGATATTGTGGGAAGCAGAGTTCCAGCTTAATCAAATCATGTCGATAATTATATGTCAACCTGGCATTGATATATATCTTCATTTACTATAGTTAAATTCAAAATTAAGACAACAGAACATTTATACTCATATATCTTGTGCAGATGCTTAATCTCTACAAAATAGTCAGCTAAAAATACCATATATTACTTCATTCATTTGGGTTATACTTATTTATGTCTTTCTCAGTGACATATCCTCTTTGATATCCTGTCCCTAAAACACTGATAAGTGCATTAAAGTCTATCTTTATATTTTATATAACAGGAGAGTAAAAGAAAATGTAGTAAAATAATTTACTTTAAATAGCTAAAAACTAATATGTAGAAAAATGTCATAAATGCTACATAACTATTATAGTTTTATTAATAGTATTGGCCACTAAAACTTAGCTGATACTTAGCACATCTTTTTTACATCCCCCCACACCCTTGCCTTCAGTAAGCACCTACAATGGTCATTATTTGTCGGTGTTCCAATATCTCATTCTTCAAAAGTCTGGAAAATTATTGATCCTTTCTGTATTATGTTGTTGAAATTTTCATTAATTTTTTCTCCTTGGATATGGAATTACTGGGATGAACTTAGACAATCTCCTACAAAAGAGACAAATTTATTGTTACCTCATTTTGCGACAACAACCAAATGAATCTCCCTGGTAAGTACAAAAATCCCCTTATTTACCTATTGGTTTGTTTGCCATTAACTAAGTATCTTGGCAGTAGCTATGATTTTCAGTTGATACATGTAGTTTGTCTTCTGGAAACCATGATCTCCACTTTAGTTTTCTATTGACATGTAACATACTACCACAAACTCAAAACCTTAAAATACCCATTTATTATTTTACAATTATTGCTTGGCTGAACTGGGTTCTCAAGTCCAAAATCAAAGTGTCATCCCAGGCCCTTACCTGAAGATCATGTGAAGAATACACTTTCAAGTTTTTGTTTTTTTTATCATTGGCATAATTTAGTTCTGCATGTTGTATGATGAAGATTCCTGTTTCTTGACTGTTGAATGGAGGCTGAGCCCATTCTTTGAAGGCCACTTGAATTCCTTGTATATGACCTTGTCTATCTTCAAAGCCAGAAACAATGTGTTGAATTTTTTCATGCCTTTTCTGTTTCTAGTTTTAAAAGGTTTATCTTATTAATAGGGTTAAGTCTACCAAGGTAACATATATATTTTGGGGCAAACTGATGTGAAATTTTAATTATTGAATAAAATAATTCCTCCACTGAAGTACATCAATATTTGATTGAATAATAAGAAAACAAGTTGGGGTATGTAATTTTTATAACATTGCCTACTACAACCTCTAAACCAACAAAAGAAAAAAGTTTCAAAAATGCAAAGGGAAACATTGCATTGCATAATTAGGGATGATTATTAGAGGTGGTATAACCAGTTACTTCTATTCCCAGACTCGTGAATATAGGTTATGAAAGAAACACCACAATATATTGACCACTGATCATAGCATATGCTACATCAAGGAAAACATTATCCCAGTCCCACTGTGTTACTACCAATCTGGGACCATAACCAGGTCTGCAAAAGTCAATCTACTATTTAAGAGTGTGATGGAAAAAAATAATATGACCAGTGACTTCTACAAATACTAATTTATTAGCACATTTCATTTGATGTAAAATGAGTCTCCTGACAAAGAAAATGATGTTGGGAAAAAAGAAGCAATGATGATGGGATTAATTTGATGAAATCTATTTCAATCAGCATTTTAACTGCTATAATTAAAAACACCTGACCACCACAACTTAGAAGATTTGTTTGCTCACAGTCCTGAAGATTTCAGGGGTTCAGTCCATGTTAGGCTCAGTGGAAGAGAGAGAGAGAGAGAGAGAGAGAGAGAGAGAGAGAGAGAGAGGGAGAGAGAGAGAGAGAGAGAAAGCTCTGCTCTTACATCATGAAGGCTGGAAGCAAGAGAAAACCAGTGAAGGGGGTTCAAGGGCATATGCATAGTCCCCAAGATCACAACTCCAGTGACACTTCCTCTGAAATAAAGCTCTATCTCCAACATGGGTGTCTTGTATCCATGAGTTTCTGGAGGACATTCTAAATCCAAACCATAACAATATCCAAAGCAAATATCTCTTTCACTGAGAACAAATTTCTCCATTATAGAATGGAGGCAGTGTGATCAAAAGGTTCTTTCTGGTATTGGTTGCACATTGTACTATTAGTGTTAGTCAATCATAGTTATAGGACTTACAGGTTTGACACTCAGCAGTAGCTGTAACCATTTGATCTGCAATTGATTAAAACTCCTTGTTGCTGAGTCCATATGTAATGCCCATCTCTGCTTTCATGACCACTTTATTCATGAGCCCATCAGGAAAGAAGGATGGCTTGGTCAGAGACTGATTAATATTCAAAAAGAACAACAGAAACATCTTGTCCATCTGAGTATTAAGATTCACCTCTGCTTCTATTGTTCTTTTTGAAGTGTTGGCAGGGGCACAGAGAACATTAATAGAAATATTTCTTTACATACCACTTCTCTATGTTCCTTGTCCACAATTTTCCGCTCATGTTTCTTCTAATTATTGGACTCTAGCCAAACCATTTGCTACTTCCTATGAGTCAGTGTAGATCTGAAATTCTGGTCATTTCTCCTTGAAGGCCAAATGGACAATATAATTGCTTCTTGATTAGATGATTTTCTCTAAAAACTGTCTTAGAACTTAAGGATTGTATGTTTTCTTTCACATGTGGAAGTTAGATACAAAGCAGGAAACATAAGGGACTTTGAATAAATTTGGAGATGAACTAGTACAATAGTGGAAGAACATTGGTGACGGAGATGGGAGGAGGGGAAAAGAATTGATGAAGGAAACAGCTGAGATAATGTTTTGGCAACATCTAAATGTATAGTCTGATTTTGCTAGCATGTATAGGGAGGGGGTTAGTGGGCTGAAATGTGGAAGCAAATATACCAAGAGCTGTGTGCATGTATGTTTGTATCACATTGAACATCCCCATGATGTATAATTGCAATGCACTAATACAAGTATGTAAAAAACTGCTTCAGAGCTACCTCTGAGTGGGGTGCTAATGTCTATAATTGGGTGGTCCCAGAATATTATGATGGATTATTTGTAAACCAAGCCAAAGTTGATTTTTTTTTCCATCTGTAAAGTGGCTATAAGAAACTGTCCATGGACCATAAGTGCTGGTTGAATAAAAGGGACAGCAATATAAAGATAGCAGAAATCACAGTCATAAACACTTTCTTGTGCAACTTGCTTGTGTTTTCAGTAGCTGTTTGACCCTGTTTGTTTAGAAAACTACATTTGTATATGGGTACTGCTGTTTATACCCAATGTTAGGGCTTGTTGGATCAAACAATGTTCAGTTTATGGTGCACATTTTTAATTTCAAGATAAATTGATGGCCAAAGGTCAAGTATTTAGTCCTTTATGAAGCCCAAAGGCAAATATGAATCTGTTTCTTCATAGGAGAATAATTGTCTACAAAAGATGGCATATATTAGCTCCAAAATTAAAAAGTTCTATGCTGTGATTCACCCACAGGGGCCTATCATACATTGCAGACTTCATCCCCAATTTCACATAATATTAAATCTTCTGGTCCAATTGACACAAGAGACACAGCAGCTGGGACTGAGTACAGAACCTGTTCTCTTCATCCCACTCAAAACTGGAAGGCTTTCAGCTAATTAGTCAAATGGTTGGAATTGCATGCTCAAATGAAATACATATTTATTCCCAAATCCAAAGAGGGCCTGTAGGCAATTTCTTAAAGGTAGGAAATGTCATATCTACAAACTTAATAGGTAAATTCTTACAAGAAATAATGCTGCTAAAATATATAAAATAGGATACATCTTTCTCTACCAACAATAATTCCCTCATTTCCCTTTCATCCTTCACTAATATTCTTCTCAAGGCCCTTCCAGCTTGCACCTGACAGCTGGTCCCAAAGCTGATGCCACATGTTTCAGTTTGTTGTCACAGCAGCAACCCACTTCTGGTACCAATATCAGTTTAAGTTATCTGTGCTGCATGACAAATCCATTTTAAAACTTACTAGATTAAACAATGGTTTTTACTATCTCTCCTATGTTGTTTGGAGCTCAGCTGGCAGTTCTTTTGCTCCATGTCATTGTCATCTGTTGCCACATGCATCTGGAGTCTACGAGAGGCTGGAATACTCAAGACATTTCACCGTGTGGTTCTAATTAATGCTGGATGTTGGGTGGGGATTGCTGGATGTTCATGAATACAGTTTTCCTCAAGGTGACCTCTCCATGTGGTTTGGGCTTCTGAGTGCCTAGTGGCTAGTTTTTAAGATGAAGTGTTTCCAGAGATGAAAGTGGACCCTTCAGTTCTTCTAAGGACTATGGAAGTTGTAGAGTGACTTTACCTGATTTTATTTATTTATTGCAGAACTAGGGATTGAACTCAGGGACATTCTACCTCTGAGCTACACCCCCCAGCCCTATTTTTTATTCTTTATTTATTTTTTTTTTTTTTGGCGGTACTGGGGATTGAACTCAGGGGCATTCTACCTCCGAGCTATACCCCTAGCCCCATTTTTTATTCTTTATTTTGAAACCGAGTCTCACTAAGTTGCGGAGTGCCTCACTAGGTAGCTGAGGCTGGCCGCGAACCCAGATCCTCCGGTCTCAGCCTCCCGAATGCTGGGATTACAAGCGTGCACCACCACGCCCGGCTATTCTTTATTTTTAAAACAAGGTCTCATTAAGTTTTGGAAGACCTCACTAAGTAGCTGAGACTGGCCACAAACCTGAGATACTCTTGTCTCAGTCTCCCAAGTACAGGGATTTCAGGCATGCGCCACCACGCCCGTCTTAGCTGATTTTATTGATCAAAGCAAATAACAGGACAAGAGTCCATGTCATCCTCAATTAAAGAACATCTGTGTGGATCAGGTAAAATAGGAGGGTTTCATAACATTTTTATTAAATATACATAGTATTAGTCCCCCAAATCCCTTCATCTTGAGTATTATAATATTCCATCTATCCATTTTTTATTGCTTACTACCTCTAGAATATTCTGTATAGACAAAAAACATACATGTCTTTCCACTGATCTATACCATTTAGTGACTCCACTACATTTTAGAATAAAGTTTATGTTTCACATCTTAGAGTAAAACCCCTTAGCTTAGGGGTGAGCATATAGCCAGTGCTTACTATAATTTCATAAGTAGAATGAATGATAAATGAAAGACCATTTAGCTTCTCTATATGTCAATTCCAATTTTTGAAACTATGAAAATGTTTTAATTTCTGTACTTTATTTAAGATAAAATATAGCCAGCATCTTCAAGAAGGATAGAGTTTGGAAAGAAATACATGTATAAAGTGAATAAGGAAAGTAAAAAATGATTAATGTGATAAAAGCACACTTTAAAAGCATTTTAAAAGATAGAAGAGAGAGTAGTTTTAAAAGATATGGAAAAATGACATACATGCATGCATATTTTTTTAAATCTCAAAAAATATAACTCTTTCTTTAAGAGCATGCTTCTTTGTAAGAGTAAAAGATGGGTAAATACATACCTAGAGTGGTTTATTTTTATACATTCTACTTACAAAATAACTCATTTAATGTAGAAATTAGATTAATTTTCATCATATTTGTGAACTGTATAAATAACATTAAGCTGTATATAGGTTTAGTTTCTGTTAGTAAAATAGCAACAATTACTCTCTGGCACTCTAAATATACATCTTATTTTCTGAATTATTTCTACACTCATTCAAAAAATAAAATGTTGATTTATTCTGATTTTTAATAGGAAGCGGATTTCAAAACTCCTTACTGAATTCAACAAACTCATTACTTTGATTGATGATTATTCTCAGGAAGTATATTTAAAATTTTTTTTTACTTGTTGCCATTTTGTGCATTTCAACATCTCTATTTCTGCATTTACTTGTCACTTGAAAAAAATGATACAGCTTCTGGATTTAGCCATCCCATAATGATATAATTTTAGACAGTCTGAAAAAAAAGTTAATCTGGTCTGCATCCTACCTTCTGGATGGTTATAAAAAGCTTCCCTCCAAGATAAACTGCACATATTTTATATATATACTGAATGATGATATTAGAACTATGATAGTGCTTTCCATCTAGATTTTTACATATTAAAGATTTTTATGTGGTGTACATTCATAGAAATATGTTATTGTAACATGATGAACTTTCATATAATCAGATGAAACAGGCTTAATACAGAAATTGTGTTTTATGATATATTAAATCTTATCTGAATTAGTATATTTAATTATATCACATTAATTTGTATGTGATCATGCACACACCCAGTTTTTGTGTTTTTCCCAGTCCTTTTACCTAAAAGCAGAATCCTATATAATCCTCTAACCCCATGTCAGCCTCATTCTTCATTAAGAGATCCATCTTAAGCATTGAATATAAATTCTTTCATAATTTTTACTGTGTTCATAGAGTCAGGAAAAGACATATAGACACTAAAGGGCATGTTTCAAGCATTATGAGTAACACGAATTTAATGCCATTATGGAAACAATAGGTCAGTATACAACATGCACCTCAAATTATCTCACCAAAAGGGCCAAAAGAAACGAGATATTTATCTACTTGCTCCATCCAACATGAGTTGAGGGCTCTTGCTGAGCACATGCATTACCAAGTAGCACTTCCAACCTGCTGCTTGCATACCGAGTGGGTTCATCCTTATTTTCTAATGCCAAAGAGAGCCCTCAGGCAAGTGATGCAGATGCTGGTGGTGGAAGCCAAGATGAAAGGCGATATACTGCTAGGCTTCGAGAGGCTGTGGACAGGGTTTATCAACATCTACTGACAGAGAAACCTTGGATGTCACTTTTGGGAGATGGCACGGCCTTCATCAGCCTATATTCCTGACAAGCAATGTGGAACCCACACCCCAACCCTGGACCTTGGACTTAAATATCAAGAAATAAAATCATACATGTTAAAGAGTAGAAATGAAAATCGTATTTTTAAATATCCTTAATTTTTTCATTGGAAGTCAGGATCCTATGCTCTATGTTTCAAATACCATATTTAAAATTATTCAGAAGACATATTGAATGTTCTGAGAAACCGTGGTTCCTCATCATCTAGGAGCCATGCATAGGCCATTATCACATGCTTCGTTTTCAATATGATTTCTTGCTTGCTTATGTGTTATCTGATTCACTGGAGCTTTCAAGTCTGAGTATGTCCTTGTTAATCACTAAGATGTCTGTAGGCTTCATCACCAGTCACAGAATCTTATTTTCTAATGCCTCAGACACTTCTTCTAAAGTCAATTTAGCAAGAAATTTTAAGTAGTTTCTAGGCATTTTGGTAAAAAAAAGGAACAATAAGATCTTAAAATATGAAAGATCCGTAGTGACATTTTCTCATCTGGATTTATAGGTTGGTACTTCCTCTGATTTGTTGACTTTGCTTCCAGTCTTTACTATGTTTTCCATGGTTAATTCTATCTCAAGTTTATCTCCTATTTGGTCTCTGATTTGCTATAAATGAGTTTAAATCCAACATGTTTGTATTTTTTATCACTAACTTCCTTCATTGTCTTCATAAGAATTGGCTGCTTAACATGGAAACCTCATGCCAACTGCCCATGTCCATTACACATTTTAACCATTAAAAAATGCCCTAAATGATAGGCACTACTATTTTGATTTATGGATGAAAATAACAAAGCTTAAAGATATCTGCTGTCAAAGACTTCAGAGGTAGTAAGTGCCAAGACCAAGTATAATGTAAATTTGGCTAAGCTGTACCAATATACTCACTGTTTTACATTTCCTCCCTCACAACATTATTGTGCCACATATCTTATGCAAATATTCTACAATATAAAAAAACAGATTAAGAATCATGTGGGGAGGCTGTTTTTTTGTCTGCTATCTTTCTCTGAATGAAAATAAACATTGTATTTCTATTAAAAAAGAACTCATAATATATTTGAGATACTTATCAGTGAATTCAAGTATTAAAAACATTTCCTACTCTTGGATATATTCATTTGTAGAAATACCCACTTACTTTTTATACTTACCTAATGTTAATTTACAAGAACAAACTGGACACAGGAAAGAAAAAAAAAAGAAATGGTATCATGTTCCTTGTTTCTAGGTTATAGAAAGGTAAATTGTTTGCTATTAGCATTTTTTTCTAACTATACATATATGGTTCAGAAAACTTGCATACACACATTTGGCAGAATCCTGTATTTGTTGTTATCTGAAGAAATCTATTAATTTCAAATGTGTGACATATTTGAGAAAAATAAGAAAAATAATTAATGTAGTGCAACAACATTGTGTGGGATTTACTCATGTTGCTGCCAAGATTTGAGCAGAATGTAAGAAATTAGCATTGATCATCAGTGTCTCACAATTTCGTTCATCAAGCTAAATCTTAGTCACATCTGGAGGCTTTAATTGTGCCTTACAATTAGTTTAGAATACTGTAAGTGGCAATTAAAAGAGTTGGAAAAAGCAACCTGAGGGTAAGCAATTTCATGAAATAATATATTTCTTTTAAGCTACTACTAGCATGCACAATCAGTTATAAAATTACACTTCCATTTCCATTTCCTTGTAGTTAGAAACTTGAATGTAATGAAGTACTCTAACAAACAGATATGTTCTTGCTTTCTTTTTGTCATTGCTTCTTTCTCATTTGCTTTCCAAACTTGTTCTTTAAACTTATAATCTTTACTTATACTACATTTTTTCATATCATTTTTTTTCTTCTTCAGAATGAAGACGGCATTTTGTTTTATAGGAGATACACATAAAAGGTCTGCAAGAAAGTCGTGCTGTGCAGCTTCGAAGCAACACAACCTAATGCTCCCTCAGATTGGCACTAAGCACATTGGAATGGAAAAAGCAAGTGGACTAGAAGCAAAAAGTGAAAATTAGTTTTCCTGCTTATACACAATTTTTTAAGAAATGGGTTATCTTATCCCAGAAATTACCATAAAAGAGTTCCCAAGGAAAGAATCCCAATGTGCAGTAGAGCATCATGCATTAGTTTCCAGATTTTGGTATGAATGTGTTACTTGGGGTATTTTGAAAGATTGCAGATTTCAGGACTATGCCAAAAATATTTTAATTCCATAAATTGAGAAAAAAAGCAGAAAGTTAATTTTTAAAAATTGATACATTGTAATCATACATCTTTGTTATATACAAGCTGGTAAAGGCATACATGCACACATCTCTCATTTAAACCTTCCCCAATTCCCTCCTCCTCCCTCCTTCTCAAGTTCAGTTTAGTGATTGACTTTGATATGTTTGTGAAAGTACATCATGTGCTACATTTTAATAAACAAATTGGTGAACCCGGTATCAGTAGTTTGACATTGGAGAATTGTTTGAGCATCATCATCATCATCACCATCATCATTATCATTATTTGTGGTACTGTGGATTGAACCCAGGGACATTGTACCTCTGAGCTGCACCTCACACTTTTTCATTATTTATCTTGAAACAGAGTCTCCTTCAGTTGCTTAGAGGACTTGCTAAGTTGCTGAGGCTGTCTTAGAACCTGGGATTCTTCTGTCTCAGCCTCCCAAGAACTGGGATTACAAGTATGCACCAACCACGCCCAAATTTGGGCAGACTTGAAGAGTAAAATATATAAAACAAAAATTTTTGAGGCAGTCTGGCATGGTGGTACACACCTATAATCCTTGTACTTCATATATATATGTATATATGTATATGAAGCTTTTCGTTGTCCATCTCTATTGCTTCCTGCAAGGTAGATAGATAATGCTTAAGCCTGCATCTTTTTGTTTGTTTTTGATTTCCAGTAGGTGTGATACTAACATTGTAGCCTTGGCTAGAAAATTTTTCCTATTGCTGGAACCTCAGAACAGACAGATTATATCTATCTGTCACTTGCCAGTGATTCCAGCAATATCATCAGTGTTCTCTCAGCCTACCTTTTCTTCTCTTACAGCTAATGCTGATCACTAAAAGGTCTGCAAGAAAGTCGTGCTGTGCAGCTTCGAAGCAACACAACCTAATGCTCCCTCAGATTGGCACTAAGCACATTGGAATGGAAAAAGCAAGTGGACTAGAAGCAAAAAGTGAAAATTAGTTTTCCTGCTTATACACAAACAGCCCTTGATATACGTGGTGTGATTTCAGTTGTGAATTTAACAGTAATGCTTAATCAGAATAGTATCATTGGATTTAATTATGTTACAAGCTTCTTGCACCTTACTTAACTTATCTTTGTTTTTCCAGTGAAATGGAATTTTGTTTTTAGGAGAAAGAAATAATTTTCTTAAGAAGTAACCATCTGAATTTATTCAATATACCTTAGATATGGGCTTTGTATATAATGAGAAAGATTTACCTACTTATTCAATTGTCTATAGATTTATGCTTCATTTACTTAATTGTGATTCACTGATCAGAAGAATCATCCAGTAACCACACTTTGAGATTTCATTAAATTTTCTGTTAAATAATATAGACCACGATTGTTGCAAAATGTCTTCTGTGCATATTTATTTATTTATTGCAGTACTGGGGATTGAACCCAGGGGCATTCTACCTCTGACCTACAACCCCTCAGCCTTATTTTTTATTCTTTATTTTGAAACAGGGTCTCACTAAATTGCAAAGGGCCTCACTAAGTAGCTGAGGCTGGCTGCGACCCCGGATCTTCCTGTCTCAGCTTCCCAAATACTGGGATTACAAGCATGTGCCACCATGCCCAGCTTCTGTGCATCTTTATGTAAAAAATTCTTTTTCAAATATGAGAAAACTTTATAAATATAACCTTGGAAACTTTAAAAATACCCTTGAAATTTTGAAGAATTTGAATAGAATTTTACCTAAAATGTAAGATGAAAAGTATTTACTGCACATACTATTGTTTTCCTTTTAAATAGTTTTTTAGCCTTAAATAAAATTGAATATATACTTAGATAGATAGACAGATAGATAGATAGATAGATAGATAGATAGATGGCCTGTTCATGGTTAGCATGTTTTTTAGATGAATTTATTAGTTATAGCATATATTATGCAACAGTTTGAAAGAACTTTTTTCAGTGTTTGCTATTCTCCTCAAGAAATGAGGAACATTTTGCCCAAAAGAGAAATTGGCTGTCTCTTCAGCAACAGTAATCAGCTCTGCTTTTCTGATTTTCACTCTAAATCTTTTCCAGCTCTTATCCTAAATAAGATAATACTTTAAATTCACAGGAGAGTTGCAAGAAAAGTGAAAAGATCACTCAGATCAAAATATTATTCCAAATCAAGGTAAAAAGATATGCTGCATCAAAGAATCTTATTAGCTTACTTTAAGCATCTAGGAAAATGTATCATTCTTCCATCAGGATCCAGGTGTCCAACATATGGCCTGAAATTAATGAACAGCATACCTGAAAATCTTAGTTATAACACTTTTGAAACTATAAGCAAATAGGAATTTA
>PVLC010026138.1:0-22994 GCA_004027655.1 Graphiurus murinus | reverse complement strand
ATTTCATATTTACTACATTAAAATTATCTTTTCAGAGTCTGAGGACCACAGACTTAGTTCAAGATCCAGGATGGAGCATGAGGCAGGATTTTCAGAGGGAGGAGTCTGATGCTGCAACATGGAGTTCCTGGAGAAGAGTACCAAGGAAGGAACTTTTAGGACAGGGAGTCTGAACATTAGGACAATTTAGGTTTCCCAGATAGGCTGAATCTGGGGCTCCACAGGGTTGTGGGAAACATGTGAGAGGTTTAAGGCTGAAATCCACAGCATTTGGAGAAACCAGAGTACTACAATAGAGGAATCTCAAAGTCCAAGACCCATTGGTGGGGAGGGGATGCTCATAGGGAAGAGTTCAACATTCATCCTGGAGCCAGACTGGGAATTTGCAAGTCAAGTCCAGAGGCATTTGAAAGAGGAGAGTTGGGGGGATCTTAGAATTGAGATACCCAGTCTCCCCACAGGCATTTGTAGTCTTTGACAGATATGTTAGGGCCTGGGTCTCTGGACTGAAAGGCACCTTGGGGAAGAATCCCAGACCTGCTGGGGTCTTGGAGGGACTGGAAGAAAGTCATTTTAGAGCTGGATTCCAGTGGGGGAGGGGTATCCCAGGCATGGAGCTCAGACCTGCTGTTTTGGAGGCAAAATAATTATAAAATTATCTTTTCATGTGTCTATCTCTTCCCAACCAGAATGAGAACTCCTTGGGACTTCATAGGACCATAATTTATTTATCTTGTTCTTGTTATCCTATACAACATAAGCATCAGGAGAACAGTCAATATATACGGTCATGAAGTATTTGCTAAATGCATAAATAAATGAGTTTGTCTCCCAGTACTCAGCAAAGTGGCTGGCACATAGCAGATGTGGAATAAATGGTTATGCATAGCATCCCAAACATGTTCTATCCCTACATCTTCTCACTGATGTTTTTTCTCAGACCTACCACTCAACTATGTGCCATAAGTCAGAATCTTTTATAATTAATGGGCTACTATTTCAATGAAGAGTTTGGTATAGCAAACAATAAGTTTACCAAATCCAGTGCCTTCTCCAGCACAACCAAGAATTTGGACAGTCCCTAAGAATCCTCTAACATGTGACAACTTATGATGTGATCCAGGTGCTATGCATACCTGTTACCATGTCATTAACACAGTACTAAGCATAACCATTATCTCTATGATACCCTCAAAGTCCCTTTAATCTCTTTTGAAAAGAAAACTACAAATCTTAAAACCTTTTGCCAGTATAAGATTCTCTACTTTATCACACCCCTTCCTATACATCACATGTCCTTTGCCCCACATCTCTTTTACTCTTACAAATCTTCCACAAGTCTCTTGCACTCCAAGGAGACCAAATTTTGAGTCCAGCTTTATCCCCATCTAGTTTCTGGCTTCTGCATTTGATTCCTTATGTACAAAATAAGAATTCTTTTATCTATTTCACAAGGTAATAATGTAAGTCCAGTAAAACTTGAGATTGTTTTGTAAAGCATGAAATTTTTATTTCATAGCAAGTGATTCTATAAAAGTATGAATTCTGTTCAGATGCCAGAAGTTGTACAGAACTACTATATAAATGTATGTATGCTCCCTCAACCTAAAACAATAGCCACATCATCATCACTCTAAATTTCAGGATTTCATGAACCAATAGAAGTGGGTCTGAAAACAATACAGTTGTCACTTTTTATTTGGGCAAACAAGACCATTTCTTAAAAATTCACTAGCTACTACTGTCACCATTATTTCATTGGTGAAAACAAAAAAGAATAGGAATGATAATCTAAGAATAAACTTATCTTTATGGAAAACTCACTACGCTGTCTTTATTTCTCTCCTTCCTCCTTATGTGGATGAAATCTATCAGGGACTGAGTCCTTGGCCTAATGGTTAGGAACCACTACTTTAAGCCCCATGTTACATATGTAGGTCCTACCAGGGTTATGACTAGGAAGCTGCCAAGGGTTCCACCTGTTTGGCCTCCACACAAAAGCAATGAAAATACAGCACAGGATAGAACAATTAGTTCTGAGGCTGAAACTCTGGAACAGAATAGGGACTGGGGCTTCTCCTGAGTCTCAGGGAGTAGTCTGGTTAGTAGAGGCCTAACTCTGTTTTAGATTTGAAGAATCAAGATGTTTTCAGCTCCATGACAGATTGTCAGTAGAGAGGAAAACTCAGTGTTGTGAAAATGGTCATTATCACTGAATGATAAAACTTTCCAAAATTTCGATGTGTGTGTATGGGTGGGGAGAATGGCACTTGTAAAATACTTGTAAGGTGAACTCAATTACAGGATGTAAAGGGAGGGATGAATTGCAAAGGAAAAAAATAGGAAAAAGCCTTTGGGGGGCAAAAATATGTAGTGAGCCGGGCGTGGTGGCGCACGCTTGTAATCCCAGCATTTGGGAGGCTGAGACCGGAGGATCCGGGTTCGCGGCCAGCCTCAGCTACCTAGTGAGGCACTCCACAACTTAGTGAGACTTGGTTTCAAAATAAAGGATAAAAAATAGGGCTGGGGGTATAGCTCGGAGGTAGAATGCCCCTGAGTTCAATCCCTAGTACCGCAAAAAAAAAAAAAAAAAAAATATATATATATATATATATATATATATATATATGTAGGATCTTGAAAGTGATGATGGTTTCACAATGTGAAGATCTGTCAAAACTTGTCAAATGTACATTTTAAATATGAGCAGTTTATTGTACATAAACTTACCTCAATAAAGTAATTTTTTTTAAATTTAACTCTAAGAAAAGGAGAGCAAGGCCATCCTGTTTGGAAGTCTAAATGTAGTGCTGTATGTGCAAATCATGTGACTTCTATGACAGTAAAATTAGCAATTGAAAGTGCTCAGTCCAACATGGATGACAACCACAGGTAAAGAGCAACCGTGGAGTCTAGTGGCCCAGAAGCAGGCAGAGAGAAAAAAAAAAACAGCAGTCACAACCCCCCCCCCAAAAAAAAAACCATCTTCATGAGAGGGCCCACCTTCAAGTTTGCAGTCCAAAGGAACTTGAGGGAAGTGGAGTTCCAGTGATTACTCTGTTGATGAATGTCTCAAAAACCACTTTCATTATCATAGTTATTATTGCCCATGACGCCCCCCCCCCTTTCTTTTGTCCTCCAAATCCATGGGAGCAGGGAATCCAAGTGCACAATACTTTCACCCAAGCTGTCCTGCTTAGTCTAAAACTATTGCTTTCACTGGGCAGGACAATCTATTGAAAGAGAACCCAGAACCAACCTCACACCCTCACCCAAGTCTTGAAACCCTCATTCCCTCCTCCTCTACCTTCAAATTCCTCATTAATCCACCGGAATCCAGCAGGCTCCTGCCTTCGTCCTTTCCTCTCCCCTTCCACATAGGCCTTACCCCTTCACTCTGGTCCCTGTCTCTCACCCTTGCCCTGAGCAGCCCCAGCCCCTTAGTAAACAATATTTACGAGTTTCTTCAACGTGGCCACTCAGAAAACATCCCGACGTCTCATATAACCAGCCTCTTACTTGTCCGTTCACCCCTGGACTCTCACCTTGCTCCCCTGCCTTAGACACAGCCCCTCACCACCTGCCAACCCTTCACCCTGTCCCTCCACAACCAGCAGACCCAAAACCCGTGGCCATCATTCTCCAGTCCCCCACGCCTTCACGCGACTCTCCGGGCCCTCCGGCCCGCGCCTACTGTTCACTCACTGAACGCAGATGCTGGCCAGGCCCTGGCGTCTCGGCAGTCCTAGGTGAGTTCAGGCCGCCGCCATCGTTCCTCAGGCGCACCAGCAGCGCCCCGCCCCGCGCCACACGCAGCCCGCGCCCCCGCGCACCACACGTAACCGCCCAGCGACGCAAGACTAGGCAATGGCGTGCCAGCCCATTGGCTGGGCCCGGCCAAAACTGGAGCGTCGACGCCTGTTTCCTGGCAACGGCTGAGCGCAGGGGCGGGGACGCCGGTGGCGTTCTGAGGAAGGAGCACCGCCTCTCCCCAGGCTCCGCCCCTTCGTGCTGTAAACTCCGCCCCTCGGCAGGACTCTGGCGTGTCATAGGGGCAGACCCCTGGGGAGGCGGAGACCCGCAGGGCAGGGGCGGGGCCCAGGGAGGGAAGGTCGAACCAGAGGGCAGAGGTGGGACCTACCCGGGGACGCGACTTTTAGAGACAGGGGAAAAAACAGAAGGGCAGGGGCTTAGGAGAGGGATGGGGCTGAGACTAGAAAGGGGCTTGGCCACGAGTCCTGGGCGGTGCTTAGAGTGGACGAGTGGGCGGGGAGGGGCGTGGCCACCCCTACAGGGCGGGTCTAGGGAGCAGGTGGGCAGGGCCTGTGGAAAGGCGGAGCCCAGGAAAGCGCGGACTGCAAAGGAACTAATTAGGTTTTTCCTTTCCTGTGAATAGCTTAGATTTTACCTTAGTGCCCCAGCAAAAACCGCCTGTCTCTAACTACCTCAACACCTATGCGCTATGCTGTTCCGTGACTGCTTTGGTTTTAGTCAAGGAACTTGGAATAAGGGCCCACATAACAGGCTGGTTTCAGGTCTATTAGAACAGGTCTCTGCCCTCCAGGACTTCAGACCTTATAGTAGGAACAGTCTAGGATCAGCATGACTTCTGTGTATAGAGGATGAGCAGAAACAAGGGCTAAGGAGTTGGGGAAGACGTTCAAGAGGAGACGCTATCTGAGCTGAGGCTTGGGAAACAAGAGTAAAATGAACTAAAAGAAATGGAAGTTTCAGATATGGACTGTAGTTAAGTATTGTACCAATGTTAATTATCTAGACTTGATCATCGTTTTATCATTATATAAGGCGATAACAGGGGACTATGGGTAAGGAGTTTACAACAACTTTATCATTTTTGCAACTTTTCTATAAGTATAAATTTAGTTCAAAAAAAATTTTTAAAGGGTTTAAAAATAGCTGGGCATGGTGGTGCATGCCTGTAATCCCAGTACATGGGAGGCTGAAACAGAAGGATTGCAGGTTTGAAGCCAGCCTCAACAACTTAGCAAGATCTTGTTTCAAAATTAAAAATAATTAAAAGGACAGGTGTGTATCTTGGAGAGATGATGCCCCTGGGTTCAATCCTCAGTACCAAAAGCTAAAATAAAAAAATTAAGTCTTTCAAAAGTAATGAAAGTTTCAGTCCAAAGGACCAGCATATACCAAAGCAAGGCAAAAACTGGACATGTGGAGACTGCTCTAGGAATCACAATCGGTATAGTGTGTCTGGGAACAAAGGTACATGCAGAGGAAAGGTCAGATCAGGCTGAAGACCAGGACAGATGTCAGATACTGGAGAGTTTTGTAGGTCCTGTTAGAAATTTAGATTTTACTCCTTGAGCTCTGAGGAGTTTTATACATGGTCAGATTGATAGTGAGGGTACTTTGTTAAAGACTGGTCAAAAGCTGATGAAGCCAAAGTAGGATGCTAAGAATAGAGAAGCAGACATTAGAATGGTGTGATGATTGGGTGAATATGAAAGGAAACTAAGAGGAAGGATTAAATACCAATAGCTTACTTAAATTCAAAAATGGGCAAAACTAAACTATGGCATTATAAGTTGGGATAGCGAGTACCTTTGGAAAAGCATTCACTAGAAGGAGGCAGAGTGTGGCTCCTGAGGCTGGCAATGTTCTGTTTCTCAGTCTGAGTGCTGGTTATATGGGGTTATCACTTTGTGAAATTTTATCAAACTATACACTTAGGAAATGTGCATCCTCTTGTATATTTATTTATTGTGATTACTATGCTGGGCAGCAAACCACTCAAAATGTAGTGTCACAAAACAGCCATTTTATTTTGCTCACAGACCCTGAGAATACTAATAAGCACAGCAAGAATGGCTTGCATCTGGTCCATAAGGCCTGAAGCCTCGTCTAGAAGCCCAAATAGGTACATAAGTAATCCAACAATTACACTGAAGCAGACATGGCCAGGGTACTGATGAATACTCGACTAGATAGATACAGAAAGAGCTGTTGTAGGAAGGTTCTAATTTGAGCTGGGTTCTGTTGGATGAGTAGGAATTATAGAGATGGGCCTTGCGGCTGGTGGCTAGAATCATCAAGAGGTTTCTCTGGTCACATATGTAAAGCCTGAGCTGGGACAACTCAAAGGCTGAACTCAGCTGACACTATCAAAGCTTCTCACAATGTGGTGGAATCCTGAGAGACAGGCAGAGAGCTACCAGACAGCAAGCATTCCAGAGAACCAGAAGGAAGCAGCATGGCGTTTTTACAATTTAACCTCAGGAAACAAGCAGCATCACTCTTGCTATACTCTACTGGTTGAAATAGTCACAAGGAAGCATCATGAAAGAATGTGTGGCCATTTTTTAAAACTGCCAACAATGTGTTACAATAACAGTAATAAATACTGTTCCTAGATTTGGGGCTAAAAGGACAAAGAAATAGGAATGACAGGAAAAAGAACAGATGAGAAAAGATAATGAGCTCAACTGTAGACTGATGGGTTGAAGGTGACTATGGGATATGCAAATGGGGCCATGCAGTGAGCAGTTAGTTATGTAAGATAACTGAAGCTCGGGGAAAGTTCTTGAGATTCATTAGATCTGTGGGTAACCAAGATCAGCCATCAAGAGTCAGGAGAGTGGAGAGGAAGGCCTACAACAGAGTCCTAAAAAACACTAATTTAAAAGGGACAGGCAAACCGGGCGTGATGGCTCACGCTTGTAATCCCAGTACTTGGGAGGCTGAAACGAGAGGATCCGGGTTCACGGACAGCCTCAGCTACTTAGTGAGGCCCTCCACAACTTAGTGAGACCCTGTTTCAAAATGAAGAATAAAAAATAGGACTGGGGATATAGCTCGGAGATAGAACACCCCTGAGTTCAATCCCTAGTACTGCAAAAATATATAAAAATAAATAAATAAATAATAATAATAAAATGAAAGGGATGGGCAGAGGAGCTTATGAAAAAGACTAAGAAGAAATAAACAAAAAACCAATAAATTATAGCATTACAGAAGCCATGGAGAAAGGAGAGTTAGAGAGTTATAAATAAGTAAATAAATAAATAAACAGAGAGTGGGCGTGGTTGCATACAACTGTAATCCCAGCATTTGGGAGGCTGAAACAGAAGGATCGCAGTTTTGAGGTCAGACTCAGCAACTTAGCAAGACCCAGTTTCAAAATAAAGAGTGCTGGGGGTGTATCTCAGAGGTAGGATGCCCTTGGGTTCAATTACCAGTACCAAATAACAATGACAACGACAATAATAATAATAATAATAATAATAATAATAGAATATAGGTATTTCTTCCAAGAAATTCTCCAAAAACACAAATCTGATCCTATTACTTAACTATGCAAAACAGCCACAGGTTCCCCCTCCCCCCATCCTCTCTGGGTAAAATCCAAGCTTTATAACATGGCTGACAAAACTTTCCTGAGCTGACCTCTGTTCACCATTCAGCCTCATCTCTCACCACTATTCCAGTGGGTCCTCTTTTAAAAACCCAATTAAGCCGGGCGTGGTGGCGCATGCTTGTAATCCCAGCATTCGGGAGGCTGAGACCGGAGGATCCGGGTTCGCTGCCAGCCTCAGCTGCTTAGTGAGGCACTCTGCAACTTAGTGAGACCCGGTTTCAAAATAAAGAATAAAAAATAGGGCTGGGGGTATAGCTCGGAGGTAAAATGCCCCTGAGTTCCATCCCCAGTACCGCAAAAACAAACAAACAAACAAAAAAAAAAAAAAACAATTAAGATTCGCCTAGTCACCTGTGCTGTCTATGTCTCTGTGCCTTTGCCCTACATTAGTTGCTCTTCATCCTCCTGTCTCTATACCTAACTCCTATTCATCTACAGCACCCAGCTCAATTAGGAACCTTCCCATGTACAGTAACAGCTCTCTGTGCATCCACCTGATCAAGTATTCAGTACCCTGGCATGACCGCCCCTGTGTACTTATGTGACATGTGATTACCTGACTACTTGGCTATTTCCCCTACCAGACTGGGAGCTTCTGGAAGGCAAAGAGTGTGTCCCATTCATCGTTTATCCTGAATACTTAGCACATTTTGGCCTGGCACATAGTAGGAGTTCTGATTAGGACTTGTTGATTGAAAAAGATGATAGTACTAAATGCCATATCAGCTTGAGGGACAATTAATAGGGTCGCTGTTTATTTTGGTATGGGAAAGATTTAAGCATGTTCGCAGAAAGGGGAAAGTCAAAAGGGACTGAGGATCCAGACAATGCATGGCGTAGCTGGTGGCATTAGGCACTAGAGGTAACAGGAAAGGAAAAGGGGCAAGTGCCCCACAGGATGGCTCCCATCACACCATCCAGCAGGGTGAAGGTCAGGTGGACCTGGATATAGATAAGAGGATAGATAATGAAAACAGAGCTTGTGTCTGCTGTGAGAGGCGGCCCTTTGTCCCCAGAGACTAGTTTAGCACCTGACACAAATGAGCCACTGAGCAAATAGTGGTTTAATAAATAAATAATGAGATCCAAGCAGAGAATTTGCACAAGATAAAACAGTGTTTCACCTACATTAAAACAGAGGTCTCCTGACCTGGAGGACCCCTATGTACCTCAAGCTGGTGTTAAAGAAAAGGAGAAAGAAGACAAGCACAAGGTGCAGGCTTCCTTCTGAGCACGCACCCTCCTCCTTCTCCAGGGACCTCATTAAAGGTGTTTAGCTGGGCAGGTGTAAGCCCAGGCCCTCGGAGACAGGGCGGGGTGCTGGAGCTATACCACCTCCACCCCTTCACTAACCTGGTTGTGTTGCTAAGAGCTTCAAAGACTAAGAGAAGTCACAGCTGGAGCCCAAGGGCAGCCTCCCCCGGGCAGTCAGCCCCCACCTTCTCAAGCCACCTACAGGCAGAAGCGCCCTGGATTTTTCACAGGCCACAGAACCATGAGCCAGGACAGCAAAGTGAAGACAACAGAGTCCAGCCC
The DNA here is from genome assembly GCA_004027655.1 of Graphiurus murinus. Classification (NCBI taxonomy): domain Eukaryota; kingdom Metazoa; phylum Chordata; class Mammalia; order Rodentia; family Gliridae; genus Graphiurus; species Graphiurus murinus. The sequence goes on along the minus strand of PVLC010026138.1, from coordinate 14,068 downwards.
CCCTGCCCCACCCAAGGCCAGGTGAGGAGCCCTGGTCTTTTGTGTCTGATCCATCCACCTCACTCCAGGGAGCCTGCACAGACACAGCGTTGGAGGGTGAAAAATGCACCAAAAACTCCCTTTTTGCCCACAGGAAGAAGCTGCCTGTCTTGGATCCATCTGGGGACTACTACTACTGGTGGCTGAACACGATGGTCTTCCCAGTCATGTACAACCTCATCATCGTCGTGTGCAGGTCTGGCAGGGGCGCCAAATGAGGGGCTTTATGCCTGGATGAGGGCTAAAGAGGGAAGTGAGGAGAGGGGCGGACCCTTGGGCGGGGCCCAAAGGAGGGGCAGCACCCAAGGGACCGCTGAAGCCACTACTGAGGGACCTGGATAGAACCGCTTTACACACAGAAGGAGCCTTAAGCTAGTCGCGTCTGTCGCCCCCTGCAGAGCCTGTTTTCCCGACTTGCAACAGGGTTACCTGCTGGCCTGGTTCGTGCTCGACTACACGAGTGACCTGCTGTACCTACTGGACATCGTGGTGCGCTTCCACACAGGTCTGTGAGCCCCTCGAACTACCCTTTGTTCATGTTCTCTTCCTAAAGAAAGCCTCTTAGTAACAAAAAAGGGGCTGCTCCCCGATAGCATCTCCAGGTGTCTATCTATACTTGACGACCTTGCGGCTCTGGCTGCAGAAGCCCGGGAGTAGATAATGCCGGTCCCCACCCTGTTCCTGAGTTCCTCTCCCTGATCCGTCCACCCTCACCCATGGCTGACCCCAACCAGCGCCCTCCTTGCCTTCCCCAGGATTCTTAGAACAGGGCATCCTGGTGGTCGACAAGCGGACGATCGCGAGTCGCTACGTCCGCACCTGGAGCTTCGTGTTGGACCTGGCTTCCCTGGTCCCCACCGACTTGGCCTACCTGCGGCTGGGCCCGCACACACCCACGCTGAGGCTGAACCGCTTTCTCCGCGTGCCCCGCCTCTTCGAGGCCTTCGACCGCACCGAGACCCGCACCGCTTACCCCAACGCCTTCCGCATCGCCAAGCTGATGCTCTACATTTTCGTCGTCATCCATTGGAACAGCTGCCTCTACTTTGCGCTGTCCCGGTACCTGGGCTTCGGTCGTGATGCCTGGGTGTACCCGGACCCGGCGCAGCCTGGCTTTGAGCGCCTGCGACGCCAGTACCTCTATAGCTTTTACTTCTCCACACTGATCCTGACCACGGTCGGCGACACGCCACTGCCAGCCCGGGAGGAGGAGTACCTCTTCATGGTGGGCGACTTCCTGCTGGCCGTCATGGGTTTCGCCACCATCATGGGTAGCATGAGCTCTGTCATTTACAACATGAACACGGCAGACGCAGCTTTCTATCCGGACCACGCGCTGGTGAAGAAGTACATGAAGCTGCAGCACGTCAACCGCCGTCTGGAGCGGAGGGTCATAGACTGGTGAGAACGCGGGTTCCGGGCCAGGCAGGGCCGCGGGGAGGGGGTGGGACCTGAACAGGCCGCTGCAGTCACTGCGCGGTGGGCCTAGGCAGTCGACACGTGCCGTTCACCGTCAGGTCTGCTAGAGGGCTTGGAAAGGAGTGCCCTACACCGAGGGCATCTGGCCTGGGGGAGAGGGAGGGTTAAGAAACTGATAGGGAAAGGAACTCATGCAAAAGAAAGGATAACATGGCCACGAGGGAGTGGGAGCTGCCACTGACCCATAGGATTTGGAAGGCTCTGGAAGGAGTGAGTGGGAAGGGCAATACCTCCCAAGAGGAAGAACAACGGGATGGTTGACTATATCATGGTACATCATACTGTGTTCTTGGAGAGAAGAAGAAGAAGAAAGAAGAAAGAAGTGTCACAAAGTTGGAGAGCTCCCTAAAAGGCCGGGAGCTCGGTGACAGTGGAGGTGGTACAAGACATTGATAATGGGTGGGGTGGAGCCTGACCGAAAATAAGTGTATGGTATTCATTGTCAAGTGGTGGAGGCTTGCTCACTGTGGGTGAGGTAGAAGAGGCCAAAATATGTCTGTGACCAAGCACGGAGATTAGCCAGTTGTCAGGTACCCCATGACCCCTGGGAGGCCTCAGCATGGTTGGGCTGTTGGCTGAGCAAAGCTCTGATGGGGTGGCAGAAGTAGAGTGGTGAGTAAATGACACTGCACTTTCTCCCAGGTACCAGCACCTGCAGATCAACAAGAAGATGACCAACGAGGTAGCCATCTTGCAGCACTTGCCCGAGCGGCTGCGGGCCGAAGTGGCCGTGTCCGTACACTTGTCCACTCTGAGCCGGGTACAGATCTTCCAGAACTGTGAGGCCAGCCTGCTGGAGGAGCTGGTGCTGAAGCTGCAACCCCAGACCTACTCGCCAGGCGAATATGTGTGCCGCAAGGGCGACATTGGCCGAGAGATGTACATCATCCGCGAGGGTCAGCTGGCGGTGGTGGCAGATGATGGTGTCACACAGTATGCTGTGCTCGGTGCGGGGCTCTACTTTGGGGAAATCAGTATCATCAACATCAAAGGTGGGTACACCAGCATTTGCTCCAGGGAGAGAAATGGGGAAAACAGAACCCAGAGCTGGAATAAGATGGTATTTCAGGGCACGTAGATTAAAGACCCTGTCCTGAGTCACAGCAGAGCTCCAGAGAGAAGCAGGACATGGAGTGTCTGTTCCCTGAGAAGGAGCTTGCCAAGGTCAGTGAGCAGGGCGGGTCCTTAGAGCAGGGTAGACGTGCTCTGTGGATATTGACCAAGGTACCACAGACCAGTGAAAAATGAAAGATAAGAGTAATAACATTTATCGCATGCTTACTGCCTGCCCTGTCCTGTTTCACATGTGTCAGTTTGTTAAGTTCTCACAGAGCTCTATAAGCTAGGAACTAATCTTATCCTCGTTTTAAAAATAAGGAATCAAAGCTCAGAGAGGTTTGGTAACTTCCCCAAGTTTACATGGATAATAAGTACACACACTCAGGATCTGTACAAGGAAAAACTTTGTCACAGCCAAATCAAAAGAAAGGTAACTCACAGAGAAGAAATTGCCTACTGACCATCAACTCCAGGCCCAGCCAGGTACTGTATGCTGGTTCATTTTTTCCTCTGGTCATCCCTGCTCAGTAAAGAAACTAGAGCCAGTGTGGTGGTGCACACTTGTAATCCCAGTACTTGGGAGGCTGAGACGGAGGGTTGCAGGTTCAAGGCCAGCCTCGGCAACTTACCGAGACCCTCTACAATTTAGAGAGACCCTGTTTCAAAATACAAAAAAAAATCAGCCGGGCGTGGTGGCATATGCTTGTGATCCCAGTATTTGGGAGGCTGAGATAGGAGGATCGCAGGTTCAAAGCCAGTCATGGTAAAATAGTGAGGCTCTCAGAAACCTAGTGAGACCCTGTTTCTAAATAAAGAAATAAAATCAGGCTGGGGGCATAGCTTGGAGGTAGAATGCCTCTGGGTTTGATCCCCAGCACAAAAAGCAAAAGAAGAGAAACTGAGTCCTGGGAGCAGAGAAAGCTTAGAAAGAGAGTGAGCACACTGTCACTGACTGAGGCCAGATGCTCTAGACTGACTGTTTGAGCCTGAGCCCTCCCACCCCCCATGTCTCTGAAGGCCTCACATCTGCCCTCCTAGGACCCGCTCAATTTCTAAGTCCTACATGCAGTTTTCTGCTTTCTACTTGACTTTGGAAAAGTCACTCCCCGCCCCCCTTTTAGGCCTCAATTTCCATTTCTATTCTATGAGGATAATATTTAAAACCCAGATAGTTATTTGTGAAATGAAATGAGTTTTATCCATGAGACACATAGCACAGTGCCTTGCATATAGAAAATGTCCAACAAAGGTGAAACCCCTTCCTTTTTCTAAGGTCCTTCTAGCTCTGAGACATTGCAGCATTCAACCTCTTATCTGCATACTGTCTTCTGCCTCCACCTGACTTTTCTACCTCCATCCCTCTGCTCATGCTCCTCCTTCTGGCTAGATTACTCTCCTCCCACCCCTACTGCTCTTCCCCTAGTTACCTCCTACCCAGTCCAGGCATCCCTCCCTCTAGACTGCCCTAAATTCTGCCCTGCCTTTACAGCTTGATAGGGGTTCTTTGCCTATCTTCCCATAGTACCCAATGTATATGTTTATACTGTTTCAACTGTACTGTTATATAACTATCACATTAAATGCCTGTCTCCTCTATATTGTGAATTCTTTGAGGCAGGTCACTGATACCCACCCAGCACAGGACCTGGTCCCCAGTACATTACTGAATAAAAGAATTAGTGAGGCAAGCCGAGCATGGTGGCACACGCCTGTGATCCCAGTACTTGGGAGGCTGAGACAGGAGAATCACAGGTTTGAGGTCAGCCTCAGTAATTTAGCAAGGCCCTCGGCAACTTAGTGAGACCCAGTTTCAAAATAAAAAAAAAATAAGTAGGGCTGGGGATATATAGCTCAGAGGTAGCATGCCCCTGAGTTCTGCCCCAAGGACCACCACCAAAAAAAAAAGAATTAGTGAGGCAGAAAAAAGAGGCTCAGAAGCACAAACATGAAGGCAGGGGTCCTAGTTCAGGAGTGAAATGCACCTCCCACCCCCTGCTCACTATCCTCCCATCTTTCTGCCCATGGGCCACAGGGAACATGTCTGGAAACCGCCGCACAGCCAACATCAAGAGCCTAGGTTACTCGGACCTGTTCTGCCTGAGCAAGGAGGACCTGCGGGAGGTGCTGAGCGAGTACCCTCAAGCCCAGACTGTCATGGAAGAGAAGGGCCGTGAGATCCTGCTGAAAATGAACAAGTTGGACGTGAATGCTGAGGCAGCTGAGATCGCCCTGCAGGAGGCCACCGAGTCCCGCCTGAAAGGCCTGGACCAACAGCTTGATGATCTACAGACCAAGTTCGCTCGCCTTCTGGCTGAGCTGGAGTCCAGCGCACTCAAGATTGCTTACCGCATCGAACGGCTGGAGTGGCAGACCAGGGAGTGGCCGATGCCCGAGGACCTGGCTGAGGCTGATGACGAGGATGAACCTGGGGAGGGAACGTCCAATGACAGAGGGGGAAGGGCTGGCCAGGAAGGACCCCCAGGCCCAGAATGACCCCATCTCTGTTCCCAGGATACCCACTTCCAAGGGAATCCAGAGTTGTAGGAAAACCTGCCTGCAGAGGCTCTGCCATCCTATCTGCTAGGTCACAGATATGGGATTGAATTGGTCTGTAGATGCCCATCTAGAGATGTGGGAGTATAGCACACATTCATCCCCCACTCACCAGTACACACACACACACACACACACACACACACACACACACTTGCACATTCACAGGCTGGTCCAAGACTGTATTCCATATAAAATGGTCTGGAGTTCCCATTCTCAGAGCACAGGTGCTTTCTTATAAGCACAGATATGACTTACACCCTCACAATACATGCACACAAGTCATGCACCCCCTATACACACATATGCTGATAGACATACACCAAGAGACACATAGATACCCTCCCCAGGGGTACACATGCTTGTGGAAACACTAAAGCACACCCAGAGCCTTCTTGGTCTAAGATGTCCTTTGAATGTTCCCCACATGGGTGGTTTGTAAGTGTACCCTGCAAGTTGCACTTTAATAAAGTATTTGCCTCTTCACTAAGCAATTATGAGGCTGGAAAGAAAAGGGAAAGCCAGTGGTGGGCCAGGATGCATTCTGTCTGAATTCTGAGTCAAAGAAGTAAGGAGCATGATCTGTGTAGTAGCTGGCAAGTTGGACTGAAAAAAGCTGGGGTACCTAAAGAATAGAGAATCAGTACTAAGGTGAAGCAGGCTTATTCATGATGCTGCTAGAAGTGTGCACATATTTGCATAGATATATTCATATATGCAGGCTGGCAACTGCATCCCACACCTGTGTATCTCTTCAACTTTGTGAACTGTGAGGAGTTTGATCTAGTTTAGTGGGTCTGAACAAATGCCTCCACTTCTTTTTTCTTCTGCTGGCCCAGCCCTGCAACCTAGTGTCAGGGCTTCCCTGCACTCAGAGCTATTTCCAAGGGGAGAACAGTTCCCAGTACCTTGCCTGGCCTGGCCCTACCCTATCAGTTGCTGAACCTGGCCTTGGAGCTGGCAGAAACCCAGCCCTCCTTCATTGCATGATATTCCAAAATTTAAGATAGGGAGTAGAGACTAGATGGAGTTGAGTATCATTATCAGAGACAATTAGAGGTGAGTGTGTCAGGATTTTGAAGCAACTTTGATGTAAGTGGAAGGCAGTCTGCTGGCTTGGGGTAGGGAAGGCATTGGGCCTATGGGAAGCCTGATGGCAGCTCTCAGTCACATTTGCACTGGGTCACCACTTGAGTTCCTCCAGGACATGGCCAGTCTTCAGGTCTGAGCTAAACCACGTGGTATTTTTAAATGAACCTTGGGTTTAACTTATAGGTATAACTGAGCAATGTGTCTCTACTTTCAGAAGAGATTATAAAGATCATTTCATTTTAAAAAAAGGCAGCCGGGCGTGGTAGCGCACGCTTGTAATCCCAGCATTTGGGCGGCTGAGACCAGAGGATCCAGGTTTGCGACCAGCCTCAGCTACCTAGTGAGGGACTCTGCAACTTCGTGAGACCCTGTTTCAAAATAAAGAATAAAAAATAGGGCTTGGGGTGTAACTCGGAGGTAGAATGCCTCTGAGTTCAATCCCCAGGACTGAAAAAAAAAAAAAAAAAAAAAAAGGCAGGACTAGGAATAGAATCCAGGATCACTCTACCACTGAACTATATCCCCAGCCTTTATTTAGTTATGTAGTTTTTTGGGTGTTTTTAAGTGTGTGGGGGGTGCAGGGGGCAGGAAGCAGGTACTGGGGACTGAATCCAGGGGCATTCTGCCTCTGAGTTACACCCCCAACCCTATTTCATTTTTCATTTTGAAACTTGGTCTCATTAAGTTGTGAAGGGCCTTACTAAGTTGCTGAGGCTGGCCTCGAACCTGAGACCCTCCTATCTCAGCCTCCCTAGTACTAGCATTACAGGCATGCACCACCACACCCAGGGTAGTTATGTGACCCTTATTTTGAGACAGGGTCTCACTAAATTGCCCAAGCTGCCTCAGCCTCCCAAGCCTCTAGGATTATAGGCATGCATCACTGCACCTAGCTAAATCATGCAAAATATATAGGTATTTTGTGATATTTTTCTTTACAAAAACATAAGATTCATAAGACTGGCACTAGGTCTGTCTCACTCATCTCTGTATCCCCAGGGCCCAAATTGTGCCCAGCACATTGTAGGCTCACACTAACCAAAGCAAAGAGAACTGAAGCAAACAGAGGCCCAAAATTGGAAGGAGGTATGTATTAATTTCTCAAGAAGGTTTTTCTACCTTCACATTATGTTGAACTGGGACGGATGGGTGTGCTGTAAAGACATTTTGGTGGTATCTTGTGAGTTTAGAGAGCTGAGAATAAGTTTTTTGTTGACACACCACAGTGTGCATACTTGTTCCTCAATGAAGACTCTATTTGAACAAGTGGCCCTAGTAACCCCATAGAATCCTGGTCTACCGCACAAGTAGGGTGATAACTGGCTACCTGGCATATTCTGGATGCAGGAACAAAAATCATCCAGGGCAGATATGTATTTTTCTCTGCCTCTGCTATTTCAGATGAGGAGACCAGATTCTTCTTTGTAGACCCACCATCCATAAGACACCTTGAATATCAGCAATTCCATACTGGGGTCCTCTAGTTAAGGAGCAGTTTCTATCACTGTCAAAAACAATGTTTTGGCAGCTTGGGCTAGACAGATTAAGGTCAGTATTGACAGAAGTGAACCCAATTTTATGCTTCTGAAATAACAAAAAAAAATTTTTTTTTAATCTTTTAGTCTGAAGAATATTAGTGTGCATTAAGTGGTAGGCTAAGTACTTACACAGCAAGAAATTTTATTGAAGTAGTAATTTTGGTTTTGTACATTTTATCCCTCCACTCATCATAAGTTTTAAAATCTTTGCATCCCCTACATTTAAAGCTTTTTGTATTTCAAGGTTGAAAACAGTAATCATCAAGCCGGGCGTGGTGGCACACGCTTATAATCCCAGCATTTGGGAGGCTAAGACAGGAGGATCCGGGTTCAAGGCCAGCCTCAGCTACCTAGTGAGGCATTCCACAACTTTGTGAGACCCTGTTTCAAAATAAAGAATAAAAAAATAGGGCTGGGGGTATAGCTCGGAGGTAGAATGCCCCTGAGTTCAATCCCCAGTACTGAAGAAAAAAAAAAAAAAAAACAGTAATCATCAGAAAGTCTTTTACCTAATTTTTTTTATGACCAGACTTCTAGGTATTCACAAACAATTCACTTAAAAGTAAATTGTTGACTCTCTGTAAGGGCTTAGAATTGAGAAACTCAATACTTCTGGATGTAAGGAAAGAAGATTCCCTAAGGCTAAAAAAGAAACAAGGGCCAGGCATGGCGGCACATGCCTGTAATTCTAGCAACTTGGGAAGCTGAGGCAGGAGGATCACAAGTTGGAGGCCAGCCTGGGCAATTAGTGAAACCCCATCTCATAATAAAAAATAAAAATGGCTAGGGATGTTGCTCAGTGGTACAGTGCCCCCGGCTTCAATTCTAGGAGAGAGAGAGAGAGATCCTTAAAGATTATATTAAGTGGTTTTATTATCTCAGAGTTCTGTGTGTCAGAAAATCAGGCCGTGCTTAGTGCCTCCCAAGACTGAAATCAGGGTGTCAGCTGGGCTGGGCTTCATCTGGAGGCTTGGAAAAGATCCTACTTCCAAGCTCATTCAGGGTGTTGGCAGAATTCAGGTCCTTTTGATTATAGGGATAAAATCACTGTTTTCTTGATACATGGCTCCTTCATCTTCAAGCCAACAAAGCCACAATAAATCTTTCTCATTTTTCAAATCTCTCATTTCTCTTACTATCATGCTGAGAAAGGTTTGTCTTGTATTTGTGTTTTTGGTACTAGAGATTGAACCCAGGGCATTCTACCTCCCAGTTACAATCCCCCCAGGCCTATTTTATTTTTATTTTGAAACAGGGTCTCACTAAGTTGCTGAAACTGGCCTCAAAGGTATGATCCTTCTGTTTCAGTTTCCCAAGTACTGAGATTATAGTCATGGGCCACTACACCCAGATGAGAAAGATCTTTTTTAGGGCTCAGGTCCACCTGAATGAGCCAGGATACTCTCCCTTTTTTAAGATTGGCTGGTTATTAATCTTAATTACATCTGCAAATCCCCTTTTGCTGTATTCGTAAGAATAACACCAGAAGACAAAGGTAACAAGAACCAAAATGGTTTATCACAGAGTCTCTGGGGAGGAAAGCAAATTGGACAATTCTTTCACAGAAGACACAGAATAGGAAACACTAAGCATTGAATCTTCTGAAACTGGAGAATGATCACTGTGCCAGAGCAGACACTGGATCCTCAGAGCAGCACCCTCTAGGGGTGTGCAGGCTTAAACAAGGCACAGACCAGCATAAAACCAGCATGCCCTGAAGACCAGAGGTCCTGCCCCAGAGTTCCTGTCCAACATAACACACCTAGACATTTTTGCAAGACACTAAATTGAGAAGGAGAGAACAGAAAGAATACCACAAATAACACAACTGAGATTAATCCCCTGTAATGTAGGTGGTTAAAATTTTAAATGCGAATTGCCTAATTTAGAGAATCAAGGAAAAGTACAGTTTTTTTTTTTACACAGTGGCATATGGAATCATTCATAACTGCTATACATATATTATCTTGTTTGGTTGTTATAACAATATTAGGAAGTTTAAATTATTTTATACTCATGCTTCCAGATTAGGAAAATTGACTCTCATAGAGCAACTAAAAAATATATAGATAGATAGATTTGATTTTTTGAGAAGTGACTTTGTGACAGGGCCTGACCCAAGTGCCTTGTCTCAGTCAATCCTTACAACCATCATTATCCCATTTTGAAATGAGGAGACTGAGGCTCAGGGAATAGATAGCTTGCATAATAGCGTAGGGCTTCTAAATCACAGGGAATGAAGCCTAGGTCTCTCACACTTTTTCTTGTAGGGAGATAAGAAAAGGGACTATCTCAACCTGGGACTGAAGCCAAGCAAGCTCCCTCCTTTCTTGGGAATGGTGGTTGTGGGCAGTAACTGTGGTGACCAGAGAGAAGGAGCCAGTTGTGCAAGGCAAAGCTTGTGAATCTAGCAAGGCTACCCAATTCAAGGAAGTGTGATCGCTGGCCAGTAGCCAAAAACAAGGGACCAACTGCTGCTTTAAAGAAGAGCTGCCAACTCCAGCTGGGGGAGGGATCTGCACACCAGCAGAGAGAGGTGGGCAGGAGTTTTGGAGTCACTGCTAGATTTTTACAGGGGTGTCAAGGCCCTTCAAGGGCCCTCTTGCTGAGATCCCAGCTGCTTCTGGCTTGGCTCTTCTCCCTCTCCCTGGCACAGGACGAAGGGCCTCGCCTACTCCTCTCCTTGGGTCATTACTGTGGGACACCTTAGCCTGGCTAAGATTTTAAATGCACACTCCCCCTCCCAGTATTCACAGTTAACTACTCCCCCACAGAAGCTTCCTCAATCCACCCTTTCCTTTCTTCCTTAGTGTTTGGCTGCTAGCCCCAGAAGACAGATGGAATAAAACATCAAGCTTGGGAGAAAATCAGACTCCTAGGGAGAAGGGCCATTCAATCCCAGGAAAGATCTAGTGCAAATACTAGGAGCCAGGAGCCGTGGGTGAGGTGGGTGGATTCTGCTTTGGAGCTGAAGCTGGGTTTGGGCTTGAGGCTACAGTCAGAGACGCATGGTCAAGCTAGATTAGAGCTGGGGTCAGAGTCATGCCACAAAGTCGGAGTAAGTGTTAGGCTGGCATTAAACTACAACAGATGGGAAAGAGCATGTATTTGGATTTCGGTTCTGAAACATCACTTATTAGCCAGGGAGTTCTCAGCCTCTTCTACCAAATCTTTCAGGATTGTCAGGAGGAAATGCTGGAAAAATAAAATGTAAATGAGACAATGAATGTAAACTGCCTAAAAGTTCCTGGCAGATAGTGATTTCTTAATCACGAATCATAGTTATGACCGCTACTGATGTCTCTGTAGCAGTGGTTCTACCTTTGAGGGTTCTGGGGCACAAGTTGTCCAGCCTGGCTTGGTCCAAGCCTCTAGGCTGTGCTGGCGATGCCAGGCCCGGCCAGCAGAGGGCGCAAGGCGCACCTAGCTCCCCTGCTTGTTTAGACTTTTACACAAGGACTAAAACACATCAATGGTGATGCTAAGAGACATTACTGAGGAGATTGTGCCCAATCAGAGCCTAAAGCATCTCTGTCAGGGGCTGCACCATTGCGTGACTGGGAACATTTAGGACCATCTTCCTTACGGACTGAAAATCCCTTGTGTATGGGGAAGGAAATGGACTAAATCATGTTATGTGCATATATGAAGATATCACCATGGATCTCACTGTCATGTACAATTATAATGTGCCAGTAAAAATTTCAAAAGAAAATGCCTTGTGCTTTTCACCCCTGGAACACAGGCACTCTTTCCTGTCATTGCCTTTCCACTTTCAGTACCCTCACCTGTTGTCCTTAGCCTTTCCCTTCACCAACAGGTCCTACAAGGCCTTAAAGGCTAATATTTCAGGGACATTCATGGAAATTCTGTCTCTAAGTGATCTTCCTTTGGCTCTTCTAGCCCTCAAGTAAGGCCGTGACCTGACAGATCCAGGCCCCTCTTACCCACCTGTGAAGGCCAGTGTTAAAGCCAAGAATGATGATCTAGCCAGAGCCAGCTCCTGAGTATGCACCTCTGCTCTCCCCAGCACAAGCCCTAGAGACCTGGGAGTCCTGTCCTGTCCCTGGGTTCTTTCCTCTGCCCGACATCTCTGCCTGCACTGGATCCAGCCGCCTGCCCTCTCATCCTGCTTCCTCCTTGTTTAATTATCCCAAGAGAAGAGCCTTCTGCGTGGGCAGGGATTGTGTAGGCAGGAGTTCAGCATGGAAGAATATCTGCACAGCTTAGAAATGCAGTGAAGGGAAGGCCTTGAAAGAGGTGGGAGAAGGCAATCTCAGCAGACACAGAGGGAGGAGCCCAGTAAATGGGGAATGAGGCGAGCCAGGCATCCCAAGGACGAAACTGTGGCTCTTTCCTCTCCTAGCACTGGATCCCAGCTGCACGAGTATGATTAGAGCTGGGGTGCTGCAGAGCCCGTTACATGGCTCATACACTGTGTGGACTGGTTTTCTGGGGAAAATGCTGGTATTTCATGCACCTGCAAGCTACTTAGAATAAGCAGTGTCTAATAAAGCAGATTATCAGGCTGTGCATTAGGCACTATATTTCCTCTCTTAGCTGTTTCTCCTGAACATTTGCTGAAGCGTTAAGTGTTCCCTGTTATCACAGTTGTGATATCGAATATTGAAAGAAGGATCATGTGCCCATATTTGAGCCAGTTGGTCAGTATCATGGGTGGTTGAAACTTCCCTCGAGGAAAAGATAAATTGTTCTAGCTATAAGGATGAAGGTGGGTGGTTCATAATTCTCCTCCAAAAGCAAGCCAAAACAAGCAAGCAAGCAAACAAACAAACAAAAAAGCAAGAGCATACAACCTTGACAGGTCAAGGGTAAGGTTAGAAAGACAGCCTACCTCAGAACCAAACTTGGCCCCACTTCAGGATCTTACATTTGCTTTTTTGGCCTCTTAGGTTTCTGACTCACTCCAGAACAAGGGTCCCTGTCTCTTTCCTATGACTAGCCATATTGACTTTGAGCTCCCTGCTTGCTCAGATCTATAGCCTCACTGTTCTGTTTCTATACCTGAGCAAGTCCAATCTCTCCAAATACTAGATTGTCCTGGGCACAGATGGAATTAGTTGATTTGGAGAAATGAGTGTCTATCCTCTTATCACATTTTCATTCCACCCTCCTCCCCCTCCTCCTCCTCCTCCTCTTTTTTTTTTTTTTTTTTTTTTTTTTTTTTGCGGTCCTGGGGATTGAACTCAGGGGCGTTTTACCTCCGAGCTATACCCCCAGCCCTATTTTTTAGTCTTTATTTTGAAACCGGGTCTCACCAAGTTGCGGAGTGCCTCACTAGGTAGCTGAGGCTGGCCGCAAACCTGGATCCTCCGGTCTCAGCCTCCCAAATCCTGGGTCCTCCTCCTCTTTTACTTCTTCTTTTTTTACTACTGGGAATTGAACCCAGGGACATTCTGCCTCCAGGCTACATTCCTAGCCCTTTTTATTTTTTATGTTTAAACAAGACCTTGCTAAGTTGTTGAGGCTGGCCTCGAACCTACGATCCTGTCTTGGCCTCCCAAGTAATGGAATTACAGGCATGCTCCACCATGTCAGGCTCCCTTCTGCTCATAGTATTTCCTTCTTCTCCACCATCACTGTTACTCAGTGTCTCCCCCCCCCCTTTATAAACCATCTTCATGAAATCAATCTAACCCACCACCTTCTGGCCCTCACTTCCCATCATTTAACGTTCCTGTTTGTTTGTTTGTTTGTTTGTTTGTTTTTCATGGTGCTGGGGACTGAACCCAGGGCCTCCCACATGCTAGGTAGGTACTCTACCACCGAGCTACATCCCCAGTCCACCCCTCTGCATTTAGTTAGAGGATATGAACAAGGTCCAAAAATGATGGATAATATGGCATGAATAAGGATATCATGAGCAGTTCAAGGTTCCTGAAGCCAAGAATGACCATCCAGGTGGAGTCAGGGTCTGAGAGTGAGAATAAAGAAAAAATAGAAAATAAGTAATAGGAGAAGTAATGGGAGAGCTTTGAGAAACTATTGGAGAAAGGGGCATGTATTAGTCTGTCTGGGATGCTATAACAAAGTACCACAGACTGAGTGGCTTTAAACAACAGAAATGCAGCATTGGTGAGTGCAGGCAGTGCAGTTTCTCACAGTCCTGGAGCTAGAAGTCCCCAAACCAATGGGTTCTATTTCTGGCACGCATGCTCTTCCTGGTTTGCAGGCAGCTGCCCTCTTGCTGTGTCCTCACATCATCTTTCCTGTGTAGTATGGGGGAGAGGGAGAGAGATCGATCTCCTCTTTTTATAAGGACATCAGTTCTACTGGATTAGGAACCC
>PVLC010026137.1:0-22967 GCA_004027655.1 Graphiurus murinus | reverse complement strand
TTTGGTCCAAATGAGGTCATAGAAGGAGGTCAGTAGTTCAAAGGGCCTGTACCTATTGGTCAGGGTTGATGGTGTAACGACCTAGGTCTTTTCTGATCTTCTTAAGCTCAGCCCATGAGAATGGTTTGTGGGTGATCTGGGGACCATAGTCTCCTCCTCCTACCACAACAATAGGAAACATTCCCATGGGTGTCAGGAGACACTCCTCAGATGCCAGGGCTCCTACAGTGCTGTCATCTGGGGTCAATAGCTGGGACCCCATCTATGAAAGAGTGTACTTGTGCCTTACCTGTGCCTGTCCCCCCTCTCTTTGTCCAGATGGAGTCTCCTGTATACCCTAGGTATTATTGGTGTCTCCAGTTGCTAAAACACTATAATTCCCCAAATACTTGTGACAGCCATGGATAGATGATGGCTGCTAGGGCTTCCTTGTTGTAATCTCCTGTCCTTTTCTTTCTCAGGTTTTTGTCTAGCAGGGCCAAAGACCCAGGGTCCCTAACCAGGCGATGACAGCCATTCATGGATTTTTTTTTAAAGAGTGTCCCATCTTAGATGGAGGCAGGAGGGACAGGCTCTCATTGGGGGCCTCACAAGACAAGGATGTGTTTCCCTGGAATCTCAACGTAAACTGTGACACGAGTTTAGTCCTGCTTGTGTGGCAATAGGCTGCGAGAACTGCTCCTCCAAAGGGCGAGAAGGTCTAGGATGCATACCAGCTGCCACTTAGTCTTTTAGCAACTGGGGAGAGATCCAGAGTCCCTTCATGTCTGCCCTGCACTATTTATAGGGATGATCCTCCCTCCTGGAGGGTTGGCCGTAGCTACGCCATGGTCAGGGAGAAGGGAGGCACTCCACAGTCACGAAGAGCATGGCATCGCCGGAACTCATGATCATCCACCAGGATTCAATCCTGCTCTGGGAAGGTTACTGACTTTGCAGGTTGCAGTGGGTCAGACCACCATCAAGAATAGTCGGGCTCCATGTGGGCACCAGACTCTTATGGTTTCCTGTTCACCGTGGGTCCTTTTCCTCAGCTCAGTAATAGAAATAAAGAGCCAGGAGACTCAGTTGCAAAACTGAAGTCAAATTTATTAGAAGTGGAAGAGAGAAAGCCTGGCACTGAGAAACAATGCGGTGGAGCACTTGAGCGAGACACTGCCGCTCCCATGGACGCCCAGGTCTTACATTTAGGTCATCTCTTTACAAGGATGGCCGGTCTAGTCTAACATCACCGAGCTTAGACAGTTACTACATGAAGGGATACATGGCATCTTTCAGCCCCCCTTTAAGTCCTGGGGTCTGTAACTTTCTAGGTCTCAGTGTCCATTTATCTTATCTCGTTGCCATGCCAACTCAGCAGCACTCTGCAGCACAGTCTGCCTGACCCAGCATATCTTTGTTGCTATGGAAACAGTCTGCTTGCAGAGCATGGGGCAGACAGCATTGTAAGAAGCTGCCTGTTGTGTAGCACAGCTTGCCTGCAGGCAGACATGGCAGTGTATTTACCCATAACCGGGTCAGTTCCACCTTGAGGCAAAGGGACCATCTCCAGGCCAGGAGGTGTGACCTCCAGCAGGAGTTGGCCCAGGGGAGGGGGGAAGACCTTGCCAGAAAAAGACATCTCATCTACTGACCCAGGCAGCTGTTCTCATTTGTTTCCTTGATAGCAAACACATCCTGGAAATTCTTCTCGAATTCAGCCTCCAGTCTAATTCCCATTTGACCAAACTTGTGGTACTGGAAAAAAATAATAAAGGCGAAAATGATGACTCTCATGGTCAATGTCAGTGGACATGCTGCAATTGAGAAGGATCAGGACTCTTGTCCTAGATACCTAAGTTACACTAACCATGCAGCTCATGCAGCTAAGGGTAACTTCTATATCCCATGCACATATTTCTTATTACCAGAGGAAAATGCGATATCATCACCACACTTGGGGACTATTACTTATTTGGCTTTGGTTGTTTATTTCAGAGAGAATTAGAAAAGTAATCTGTGTTCTCTGTAGCAATTCAAATAGAAATATGTGAGGTCAGATCAGAGACTTCATCCTTCCTTCTCAGCTCTCCTCTTTTCTGGTAATCCCTGTTAAGTAGATGGTCCAGGTGCATGTAAAAGGAGCTGGAGTGTGGGATTTCTAAGAAGTTTGAAAGAAGAGAAGAAGCATAAAATGACTTTGAGACTAAATTCTCTTCTTTATATGTGCGAGAAGAGGGAGCACTTGACTGTTCTTTATGCATGTCTGGGCAGAGGAGGATGAAGTCTTTGGTGCCTGGGAGCCTTTCTGGTTGTAGGGACACATTCTGACTCATTGTTATGTCTTTAAAATCACTTAAAAATCACTCACTCCCAAAAATCTTACTTGTGCAGACTTGTTACAGAAAGGTGAGAGAAACTACACTTTCCAGGAGTCAGAAAACAAGAGGCAGAGCAACCCAATGGGGAAAAATGAAAACAGAAGCAGAGAGAGACACTTACCTTGTATGAGGCCCTGTGGTTCTGAAAGATGAGGCGCATGTCCTGCACGAACCCCTCCACTTGGGGGTAATCCTGTTCATTCAGCCTTTTCTTGATTTTGTCCAACCACATGGGTTCCTTCAGACCTTGAGAAGTCTCCATCTGGTGACAAAAGTACCAATGGGAAAGCTACTAGCATAATTCAGTGTTTACCTGCTAGAGATTCCATGAAACCCAACAGAAATGCAACAGAGGATTAAGATCATGCATCCCACAAGTGCCCATTTCCAAGTCACATGACATCATGGCAGACCATGATCATGGTTCTGTCATTACTTACATAATAATAATATGGAATCTTGGCAAAAAAGGAGCTCTCGGAACAGCAGTAGACTTTCAAGAGGATGAATGCACATTTCTACAAGAGAAGGAGTCTGTCAATGAGAAGCAGCTTGAAAAAAAGGAGCCCATATGCAAGCCTAGACAGAAAGCACAACTCATGCCCATCTTCCAGAAATTTCCCCCAAAACATGTGGCTCTTGGAACCATGTAATGGCTGGCTTATGTTTTCTGCAAATAGGTTTTGGTGTGATATCAGCTTGATGGAATTGTGACTCAGAAGAGATGGCCCTTTGCATGCCATTACCTTTACCATTACCCTGATCCTATTGGCTCCTGGTGCTTCGCAGAAGAGAAGGAAAGAGAGATAGCTTGAGGTTTGCATTGACTCACTAACTGTTCCTCGGGCTGCATCTGCATCTCCAGGATCTCAGATTCCAAATGACTCTGTTGGCATCCCAAGGACTCTCTCCTGCAGAAGATGCAACTCCATGGGGTCCTGGGGGTTGTACATGAGGTGAGCAAAGGGCGAGTCCCTGGATACAGCTACCATTCCTATGGCTGTCGCTGTCCTCCCTTCAGGAATGGCCAATGGACTAGGCTGTGGCTAGGAGGACACTCCCAAAGTGCCCAAGTCCCCCACAAGGGATACAGAGCCGTCAGCCCCCCTCTCATCAATGGTAGCAGCAGGAGTCAGTCCTTGGGAAGTGGCATCATGGTTAGTAATGGGCTATCCTTTCCCCTACTGGGAACAAAAGGAGCCCTGCCTGCCAGGCCTGAGTGTAGGAAACTGGGCTTTAACTCCTGTGGGTCTTGGGCCTCCATAAGCCCAGTGAGACCTAGTGAAATGTGAGAACCAGTCATGTTTCCTTTTTTCCTGAGGAAGGACAGAACAAAAATAATTGGTGTTTCCCATCCCCAGGCCCTTGGACAAGAGTCCCTGATGCCCGACTTTTAGGAAAGGACAATAAGAGTGTGTAGGAAAAAAAGCCCCAGTCACTGCCCTCTGCATCCCTGATAGCACAGAGAATATGCTGCCAGCAGCTTCAAACAGCTCTCTGGATCATACTACTGGATCTTGGTCCATGAGGACCCTAGTCCTCACCCATCAAGACACAAACAGGAACGCTGCATGGGGAGTGCGTATGGCAGGAGGAAGGATCCCTAGGAGGAGCAAGACAAGGAACATCTCACTTACTCCTCAGTTTCCACAGGTGGGATGTGACAGTCCCTATGGAAAGCTCTGGAGCAAGTATCACAGCAGAAGAGCCGTTCCCCATTGCGACACACCTCACATACATCTGAGTTCCCCAGCTAGAAGACAAAACAACATCTACATCAATGGGGCTACTGAGACCCACAAGGCCACCACCATGGGAATCCAGAACACACAGCCTCTGTGTGAATCTGCATGGATGTGTATGCTTGTCCTTGAGATATTAAGAAATAGCATGGAGTGAAGATTTCAGCAAAAGACAGAAGAAGAAGAGGCCATGTGACAGACCCTATGAAACCAGAGATTCTAACACAGAAAGACTAGCAACACAACAAGGCAATCATTTAATAGGAATCTGAATAATTTTATTTCCTTGCAGATAAAATAAGATCCTAATATTAATTGTTCAATCTATCTGTCTATACAGTAATGATGAAACTGACTCATCAAAGGCTGAATTACTGAGAACTTAATGTGATGGGATAAACTTCTGAGACATCATTGAATCTCATAGTCTTGGCCATAAGTTCCCCATGAGTTGAAGAAAGGGCCTAGAGAAGTTCTGGACTGTGGTTCGGGGCCTGGGGGGACGAGGGCCTGTGGCAGGCAGTGCCTGTAGGGCAGAAGAGCCATGAGTACCGGTGGATGTCAGGAGGGACAAAGCTCTTGGGCTCAGAGCCTGGGGGAAGGCCCCCATGACTCAGCAACATTAGCCTAGGAGATGTTGGAGGCACCATCTCTAATGTCCAGAGTGTGGCCGTGCCAACGACTGAGGGTTGAAGACTGAGGCTCTACCTTCATTTACGGGACCCATAAATGAACTGGGGCTTTGTTTTATAAGATACTTCTTATCAAGGGGACCATGTGCAACTTCTGGTTATCCTTGAATGGTGGGTTACAGTCCCTTCCAGCCACAGAATTATTCGAACCGGTTAATGACAACCTCCCTGGGGAGCCAGGAGACCCCTACTCTGCACAGCCCCTAGGTGTTTCCTCTGTTCCCGATGTGGTCTTGTGCAATGCCAACCTGCCCCTCACTATGAGTGCACGTGACAAATAAACTGATGTCAGTCTCACCTGTCCAGTGCCTGATGTTGTTTGTCCATTCCCCAAGCTCTAGGGTAGAAATTCCTCCCCACATCAAGAGGGTGAAGAGGGGGTGGTTTAAAGAGAACACCACATGGGTTGGTTGGTTCTGCCCATTATAGTCAGCATTAACATGTGAAACTGGAAATACCTGAGTGACATGTGTGCAGGGACACATGCTTTCCCGGTTCCACCTTCTATGGCAGAATGGGGACAGTTTGAGAACTGGATGGTAGCTCTATTCCGTTTGAAAACATCCTGCCTACCCCATGGGTTGCTGGGGAAATTTTTACCTTCTTGTGACCAGGTGAAGGGACAGGCATGAGGTTGGTTTGGGGACAGACCCACTGCTGGTGAGTAGTGGGTGGAAGCAGGTGGGCAATTAAAAGAAGGTGGAGTCAGGTATGACAGGGCCACCATTCTCTGCTGTGGACCATTTCTATCCCTCAGAAGATGTCTGGCCTCTCATTCATCATTCTCTAAAAGCCTCGCTCTGTAGCACTTTCTCCTCTGGGTCCTTCTCCTCCAAACTGTACAGGATAGAATTCCTTAGGCTTTCCATCCTTGGCCTTAGGTCTACCCTAGGTGATCAAAGTCATTGTCAAAGCTGCAGTTACACCTTTATGTCCTCAGCTCCCAGGCATCCAGCCTGTCTTCTGCACTTGTGTACATTCCTACACTCTAACATCTCCTCCTGGGCTCCATAAACACACCTCAAACTCATTCTGTCAATATTTAGCTCATCCTCCTGCCCCAACCCCCAACCCCCAACATGTTCTCCCTTTCTGGTACTTTCATTTTATTAACATACACCATTCACCACAAACCTGAGAATCCATCCTGGTTCTCTCTCTCATCCCAAATCCAGCCCATCCCCAGACTTGTGAGCACTACCTTTTTAGTTTCTTCTCAGATTTCTTTTGTTCCTACAAAGAACATACAAGGATTCTGAGACCTCAGTGAATGGTTCTACCTTAATAAAGAAGATTGATCTGGTTCCGAAGGTCTGTATTATACACAGATTAATGACACACAAAGATCAGAAATGTCTTTCCCAAAGTCAATGAATGGAAGTAATTTGGAACCTATCTTTGTTATTTCTGAGTATGGAAAGTAATCAAAGATATAAAAATACTAATTAATAATCATTTTGAGACTTATTTTGGGCTTTTGGGTGAAAACACTTTGGTTGGGTGGGTTGAATGGCCAACTGGGTATGATGGTGCATGCTTGTAATCCTAGTACTTGGGAGGCTGAGACACGAGGATCTCAGGTTCACAACCAGCCTCAGTTATTTAGTGAAACCCTTCGCAAATTAGTGAGACCCTGTTTCAAGTAAAGAACAAAAAATAGGGTGGGGGTATAGCTCAGAGGTAGAATGTCCCTGAGTTCAGTCCCCAGTACTGAAAAAAAAAAAAGGTCATAGCCTATTATGGAAGCAGATGCCTAGAATCTCAGTGCCTAGGAGGCCGGAGGCTGAAACAGGAGGCTTGTAAGTTCAAGACCAGCCAAGAAGCTTAGTGAGACCTTCAACAACTTAGCAAGACCCTATTTCAAAACAAAAATGAAAAATGAATGGGGTTGTAGCTCAGAAGTGGAATGCCCCTGGATTCAGTCCCCAGTATAAAAAAAATAAGTCATATTTGATAAATTGCTGGGTCACATTCAATATCATGGGACCCTTAAGCACCCGTAAGCAATGGAGCCTTGGACCCATTTTTCTTCTCATCAGTGCAGAGACTCATGGCTCATCATCATCGCTATCATTTTATCAAGAAAGTGATGACCCCCTCCTCAGAAGAACAAGGAAACAATGAAGGTGCCAAATGTTTGAGATTCTTGCAACCTTAATCTTTTAACAAGAGATTTGATTCTTTGGCTGCCCATTAGAATCATTGATGGAGAATACATAAACCACTAATGTTCTGGAATTCCCAACACCAGAGACTGAATCAGTTGGTCTGGGTCAGGGCACAGGAATTACTATTATTTAAGTCACAGGATAAGTAATTCTGTGCATCGGAATCATGTGGGGACTTTGAAAAATTCCAATGTCCAAGTCACACTCCAGACTTCTTAGATCAGAATTTCCTCTAGGGAAATTCAAAGCTTTTCAAAGCCCTTCAAGTGGTTCCAATGGGCAGCCAAAGTTGAGATTCAGTCTAAACAAAGTCTACAAAGGAGGTGTGGAGCCATTATATGTCAGTGTTGTCATTGGCCTTAATATAGATCCCAGGAAAGATGAACAGGGGAGAAGTTACCTTTGCTGGAGTTTCCCTCTCATCTTCTATAGATGCTTAGATAGCCCATAAAAGCTCACTCTGCTGCATTTGAGCACAATAACACTCATGTCTGAGTGCTTCCCAGTTCATGAATTCTTCTTTGCTCAAATGAGCTCAGTTAATTTGTCTAAAGGTTTTCTCTTAATACAGTATACCTCTCACTTCACACCTGTTTCTATGAACCCATGTATATTAGGAGAATAAGTGCCCAACACTCCTGTTTAGCCCCAGGCATATTCCCTTCTCTGCCTTTCGGACTCAAGGTGAGCCTTTCTGCAAGCCACGAAAGGACTCTGAACCCAGTTTTCAGACTGGGTTGGAGAAATTCTACCTATCCTGCTACATCAAGGCATCCTCAGTCATTTTCCTTCAAATTGGCTGCCCAGGAGGTGTCAGACTACTGATAAGAGCTACAGAGAGAGTCAGGCTAAGGACTGGTTGGCTGCAGCCCCATCAATCACAGGACCCAGAGTCCAGAAGTCCAGAATCCCAGAGTCCAAGTAAGCCTCCCAGAGAAGAGCCCAGCATCTTCTGCAACTCTTTGGCGATACAGCCCTGACGGCAAAATGCATCCAACGTCCCCAGGGCTGAAGCTCTTCTTCCTGATGGTCTCCTTCTTCTCCTTTCTATCCAAATCCCAAGAAGATGTCAGGCTGGCAGACTTTTCAGAGGCAAATGCTAGATTTTTTTTTTTTACATTGCTTTCAGACATCCAGTACAATGACTTGGCATGTTCCCCTTCTGTGATACAAGCAGCCTCGTCTCTAATCTCTAGCCCAGGGTGGAGAGGTACACAATCATCTGAGAGGTGGCCATGTCACTGTCCACCTTTGACCAGCCTATAATATCCCACCACCCCATTAGCTAGTCTTCTATGTTTATAGTGAGACCGAGACAGCCCTTGTGGTCAGGGACATGGTTTCAGTCTTCTTTACTAGCTACTGGACATTTGGTACGTAACTGATAACTATGGGTGATGGGCTGAAAAGCTGTCATGTGGCAGTGTCACCATCAGTGTCAGATGGTGATGCTGAAGTTCCTAGAAGTCAAGGGGCTCTAAAAGGCACTGAGGACCTCTCAAGGTAGAAATGGCCCTGGGATCTGCTACTCTGGGAAGCATCTGTTCTTGCCAACAGTGAGAAAAAATACAGAGGCAACTACAACTTGTTACTGCAAAGTACTGCACCCATGAGTAAGGAAAGGTAGAAGTACTGGTCATTTAAATGCTCACTAAATCGGTAAATAATAGCTTTCCTGTAGGAAACCCAGTGGATGAAATGTCCCAGCGGCTGAGAATTCAAACCAGCCAGACCATCAATAATGTGAAGACCTGGTCTCCAACTCTCAAGGGAACATGAAGTCCAGTGGCCAGAGATGTGCGACCTTAGAAGTCTTAGGTGGATATCTCTGCCTAAAGAGTGACACATGCCATCTTCTAGTCCCCTTCCTCAGGTTCTCATTCATACTTAATGTTGGAAAAGCTGTCACTTTGTCCTGATTCTACACTGCACTTAATCTATTTGGGCTTTTTTCCTTCTTTCAGAGAGGGATAAATCACTTTCATGGATGAAAGAGAAGTGTGTGCAGCTCTCTGATGGAGTCAAAGGGGTGGCATAAAAGTAGAAATTTTTCCAGGTCAGCACCTCCTATAAGATCCAGCTACTTCTAAGACTTTCCTCTCCAACAGCACTGTCGTCATGAAGGGCAAATAATTTTCCCTTGGAAAGACTCTATGTGTCAGTGTGTACATTTTATTGGAAGGCGGAAGAGGATGTGAAGGACCAGAAAAGAAGAAATATGCTTGTGATTACCTGCCTAATAAAATTATATGTGGCTTCATAGATGTTTCATGGTAAACAATTAATCCAGAACAATTTGAATGACTGTGAGGAAACTTCTGTACTATCAGATTTCATTAAAATTAGAAAATAGTAAAGTCAATGAAAAAATATGAGTTTAAGTTGAAGATGAACCTATCACCTGATTATGGGATGTTTTTGTGTGTTTCTTTTTTTTTTTTTTTTTTTGCGGTACTGGGGATTGAACTCAGGGGCATTCTACCTCCGAGCTACACCCCCAGCCCTATTTTTTATTCTTTATTTTGAAACCGAGTCTCACTGAGCTGCGGAGTGCCTCACTAGGTAGCTGAGGCTGGCCGCGAACCCAGATCCTCCGGTCTCAGCCTCCCGAATGCTGGGATTACAAGCGTGTGCTACCACGCCCGGCGTTTTTGTGTGTTTCATATTCAGGTTTGCTTTTTCGACTTTGATCCCCAGGGGAAAAAAATGCATATATTGTCAAAACACTTCCACAAGGTTTATTTTGAGGACCCCTCATGTCACCATTTCAAATGGGTTAGCCTTCAAAGAAGACCTGGCTTTATATGCAGCATAATAGCAACTCTGAAGGCATATTCCATTAAAAAAGCAAAGAAAGAAAGGAAAAAGAGAGAAAGGACAAAGAAGATGAAGGGAGAGAAAGAGAAAGAGGAGAAAAAAGAAAGGGAGAGAAAAGAAGGAAAGAAGAAAGAGAGAGAAAAGAAAGAAAAGAAAAAAAAGAAAGAAAGAAAACGAAGAGGGAGGAGGCAGAAATTAGTTACCCAATTGCGATACCATAAAATAAGATGTTGTATATTGTCAGGAACCAAGGTCTGTTTTTGCAGACTCACAGGTGCATAGAGTCTGTTTCTACAGAGATATAGATTCTCATAACATGTGCTGATTACTGACAAAGGGCAAGAGTACTGTTTTGTTTTAAGTTTCAGGAATAAAGATGTTTATTCAGACTTCATCAGACTGATACAGTAAAGAATTATGTGAGTATTTGTTCTTTGAACCTTGGACCTGGAGATGATTATTTTCACAGATGTAACCATTGTGAGAAAACATTAACCTTGATGTATACTCTGGTGCTGGAAGAAGTATATAAGGGCTGAGCTAAATAAATTCGGGGCTGCAGTATTCACTGACAGTCCTCCCGAATCTATGTCTTGTCTTTCTTTCTCTTTCTTAATCCTCACTCCCCATTTTAGGACCATTTGACTTTGCCGGCAGGCTCTGGCAGTACATGTATAAAATTATGTGGTAAGCACTTGTAGAAAGTTATATAGTAATCACCTTTTTTCTCCTGGTATATATTCTTGGAGGACGAGGTAGAAATCCTTTCTGAAAGATAAAGATCCAAGTATGTGGATTAATTTGTGGTTCTCTCTTGTGAGTCTAGCACAGCTGACCTCCCAAACATTTCTGCCTGGATGCTCTGCTGCCAGTTCAAACTTGAGGTGTCTAAATGAGAACCCATCCTGCTCTCCTTCCCTACCTCTCCAAGACTTCAGCCCATGGTAGCTGGAAAGTCATCTTTAAACCTTGTGTCCTTTTCTAAGTCTTGAGTGCTGTTCACTCAGTCTCTTATACAGCTATGACCCCTTTTCTATTCCCGCAGGTGCCACTACACCAGGGCTATCCAGTCGGCACACACTTACTGCACACACTTACTGCGTGCCTACTGGGTGTCAGAGCTTCTAGTCAATTTTGGGTACTTTAATAAAGACAGCAAACCCTGGAGGGGACTACAGAAGAAAACTCATGGAAGGATAATCTGAAACAGTGTAAGAAGGGCCTTTGTATTGGGCGAGGGGAGCCCAGGAGGAACAACAAGGGCCTCCACACCCAGGGAGGGTGATGCATTTGAGCTGAGCATTCAAGGTTGAGTATAGGTTTGCTCGGTGGAGACAGTGAAGTTGTCCCAAAGCCGCATGGCTGTATGAAATACTATTTTAGGGAGCTGTGGTGCAGCTCAGAGGTAGAATGCAAGCTTAGCATGCAGGAGGCCCTGGGTTCAACCCTTAGCACCCAAACAAAAAATAAATAAATAAAACAAAAATACTGTTTTAAATGTTATTTCCAATCTCAGAAGATTTTTCTGATTCCCTGTAGCCTAGATTATGAATTTAAACTAATTACTCTGGCATGGAAGCCCTCAATGAACAATCCCAAATTGCAGGATTATCGCATGCAACCTATCTACCTAAATCCACAGAACTACTTTAGTCACGGTTCTGGTTTTCATGCCTTTCTTTCTCTGAGGTGTCTTCTTCCATTTGTTGGACTACAAACTCCTCTTTTTTTTTTTTTTTTTTCTGTGCATAAAGTTCTCTGCAAGCACCCTAGCCAGAGCAAACTCTCTCTCCCCCAGGTCCTGCATCCATCCTTTCACAAGGCTGATGTGCTGCTCTGCCCCTTCTCTTCTAAGGGACAGGAAATACTCACTGGCACCAGGCTTAGCTATAACTCAATGAATACAAGGAGAGACACATCTGCCCCTGGCCACTGGAATACCTCTAATAGCTTTTTCAGCGGCCACCTGCAGCAGTGCACACTTGTCTTCCAGTTCTTTGATCTTCCCAAGCCTCCTTTGATTTCAAATTCCCGAAGGGTGAACCAATTTCCATCCTCACTCTTTATACACTTTACATGGATTCCTGGAAGACCAGAGTAAGTTGACCTTTAGCCCTGCTTGTCCCGGGAGCTCAGACTGTCATCTCCCACCAAGCTGAATCTGGAGCCACCCAAACTGGGCTCAATGTCAAGAGCAGTAAAGTCAGAGTCAAGCCTCCCCTTCAGATTTCAGGGACACCCCCTCCCCGCCACAGATGTCTGATGGATGTGCACATTTCTTTAATCTTCATGCATGAAGAAAGTGACAGTTACCATTAAAAGTAACCTTTGAAAAATATTTCAGAATCACCTACAAAACAAAAGGCAAGTAATTCGAAAGGATGGGAAGATTTCAATTTGCTGTTTCATTATGGGATTGGAGAGTTGGCCAGTTTCCCAATGGCCAACGTGGGAGCAGAACTCTCATGTTAGGACCGGGATCACCGGGATGGGGGGCTGTTTCTGCAGTCAGAAGGCCACCAGAGTCACACCTGCCTTCTATATTACAGCATTTTTCTAGTTTAATAGCATTATTGAATAGAGGTTTTCCTATCCCTGCAATCAAATGTAGCCAAAATTAAAATGACCGTGAAAATGTTATGTAGTGGAAAATATAAATTATGTTTTAAAGATAGCCATATGCTCCACATATTTTTATAATAATAATAATTATTATTATTATTAATTTTGTTTGGTACTGGGGATTGAAATTAGGGGCATTCTACCTCTGAGCTACAACCCCCAGCCTTTTTTTTTTTTTATTTAGAAACAGGGTCTCACTAAGTTGCTGACAGTCTCACTAAATTGCTGAGGCTGGCATTGAATCTGCAATCCTCCTGTCTCAGCCTCCCCAAAACTGGGATTACAGGTGTGTACCACCACACCTGGCTTCAATATCTCAATTATTAGAGAAATGCAAAGCACAACCACAATGAGATACCACTTCACACCCACTAGGATGGCCATAATTTAAAAAAAGAAAGAGAAAAAACCAGACAATAACAACTGTTGGTGTAGACATTAGAGCCCTCATATATTGCTAGTGAGACTCTAAAGTAGTGTGACCACTACGGAAAACATTTGTTGATTCTTCAATATGTTAAACATAGAATTATCATGTGACCCAGAAATTCCAGAACTGAGTATGCAACCTCCCCATCAAATTAAAAACATATATTCAAGCTGGGTGTGGTGGCGCATGCTTATAATCTCAGTATCAAAGCTGGGTGCAGTGGTACACATCTGTAATCCCAATACTTGGGAGGCTGAGACAGGAGAATTGCAGGTTCAAGGACAACCTCAGCAACTTATCAAGGCTCTCTGCAACTTAGTGAGACCCTATTTCCAAATAAAAAATAAAAAGGACTGAGGGTATAGCTTGGAGGTAGAATGCCCCTTAATTCAATCCCGTTACCAAAAACACAAAACCATATATTCACACAAATCTTGTACACAAATGTTCAAGGCAGCATTATTCATAATAGTCAAAGCGTGGCAACAATCCAATTTGATCGATAGGCAAACAAAATGTGGTGTATACATGCAATGCAACATTATATTACTTTGCAATAAAAAGGAATGTAATACTATTTATAGGAAATGCCTCAAATAGGCAAATTTATAGACCAGCAATTAGGTTAGTGGTTGCTCAGGGCTGGGTAGTGGGGTGAGGTGGGCTTGGGCATTGACTGTTCACGGACATAGGGTTTTCTTTAGTAGGGGACAGAAATGTTTTGACATCAAATTTTTGTGATGGCCATACAGTCCTATGAGTATTTAAAAACCCCATTGATGCCGGGTGTGGTGGCGCACGCTTGTAATCCCAGCATTCGGGAGGCTGAGACCGGAGGATCCGGGTTCACGGCCAGCCTCAGCTACCTAGTGAGGCACTCCATAACTTAGTGAGACCCGGTTTCAAAATAAAGAATAAAAACCCCATTGATGAGTACACTCTAAATGGTGAATTGTATGATATATGAGTTATATCTCAGTAAAACTGTTTAAAGAATCACAATGTAAGCATTTATATGAACTGACATCCAAAGACCCATATTAAGAAAGGTCTAACATGAAGTCTATCATAGCAGACATTTTTTGCAAACCTTTAGAATCTATGATCACAAAATATGTTACCTCAGTCATGCCAATTAATTCTCACAGATATACTACAAGGGAGCTCATTAGTTATTGTCCCCTATTTTAGATGAGAAATTTCAGCCTCAGCAAGGTCCCTTTCTCTCTTGTGAATGAAACAGTCACTCTTGGCAGAGCTGAGGCTGGAACCCAGGTTTTCTGACTCTAAACCCTTTGATCCTCTAAATGTGTCAAGCACCTTGCCCTGTGATGGGGACTCAGCCAGGTCGAGGATGTAAAGGTGAAGGCTGAGGGTCTCTTCCCTTTTCTGTCTAGTTCTAAGTAAAATGTGCAATATTTCCCACCTAAGGATTTCCTACGCTTCTCTAGGGCTCTTTGGGCTGAACATCTAATATGTTTGATTTCTTAAAGTGTGACAATAGCACCCTAGGGCTCTTCTCCTCCTCCTCCTCTCCTTGAGCCCAACTAGTGCCACCATTCCTTGAATGATGAGTAATTCACATGGGTAATTCCCACACTTCCTGTGATTCCTTGGATATGTATTTACAAATGAAAGAAGACCATGAAACCCACCTTGTTTCATTTTCTTCTTATGTAAAATTCCCTTCACCTCACCACACCATACAGGAAGCAACAGAGCACGTAAATCCACAAGTTCATCTTCGTGCTTCTGTGAACCTGCAAGAGAAGACTTCATTCTGTCTCACTTTGCAATGGCACAATCTCCCCTCCTCTCTTCTACAGGTCATTCCTGGAAAGGCAGGAAGGAACTTAGGAAATGCTACCCCACAAATACCCTGCATTCATAAGTCTTTTCCCAAGTGATATTTTGGGTGCATAACAACAGATTGTCTACCCCAATTTTACTGCTCAAATTTCACACCAAATGGAATGCTTTAGCAGAGACTTAGGCTTTGATAAAACTGTCTTAGTTCTCAATCTAGTAAGCCCTACTGATTCTTACACGACCATGAAGCACAGTTACTGTTCTGTCGGGGACATCTCCAACAATGCAAGAGACAAAGCCAGGAATGGTGCACATACCTCCCCACAGGAGCACTGACTGAGCCAGCTGGGAGAGGGTAGCGCTGCACAACCTAAAGGAGATAGCCTCCTCCCACTGTTCTGTGCTTCTTCACTTCTCCCTCAATGCAGCTTTCTCTGTAGCCAAGTGAGAAGCTCGGGGAACTCCAGAGTAATATAAAAAAAATTACACAGGGAGAGGGGAACTGGGGACCTGACTACACAGAAGTAGGGGTGGAAAGTCTTCAAACAAAATCCAGGAGGATGAGTAGCTAACCTCACCCTTCTGAGCAGCCTGGTAGGGGCCATGTTGGGGAGGAGGGGTGCTGCCTTTGGTCCTAATACTAAGCTGGAGACAGGCAGACACTGGGGTTTGGAAAAGACTGTGAAGGATGGTTGGCCCGATTCACCCTCTTACTTAACAGATGAAGAAAGAGACAAAAGAGGTGGAGTGATAGGCCCAAGCCCATGCAGTTGAAGGACAGGAAAGTCCAAGGACACCGATGTCTGACCACCACTCCTAGCCACCTTGGTAAGCAGTCCCTGATTAGTTAGACCCTGTATATGGCAGTGACAATGTGTAGCTTTGAAAGTCATCTTTCAATGGAAGCAGCCCTGCAGTGGGCCTGGCCCCTGGGGTTCTAGCTGCATCACCAAGCTTCCTTTTTCTCTCCCAAACACAATAATTAAATAGGATACATTTCTTAATAGTTAGTTCAATTACATAAAAAGGATTGGGGAAATGGGTTTATTATTAAAAACAGAGAGTAAAACACCGGAAATTTGATTTTTAATTATTGAAAGTATACCGTATTTCTGTTTTCTTTCCCTCTGGACTGGACTCTTTCATGGAGTCCTGACATTGTGAGTTAAATGGGTTTTAGATCTACCTATCTTCCTCCCTGAGTAAAAAGAAAAAGGTAATCACAGTCACAGATGAGTCATGGAACTGCATGTATTAGTGCTTTCCAAAAATTCCATTTAAACATAATGTCCCATAAGCCTGCCTAATGCATAAAAAAAAGATGTAATCTCTAGCCTTTAAGCTATCAAGAATTAGATGGCTAATCTTAGGCCTATCTTACATTTCATTTTCATATCTCCACATTAACAAGAACTACAAAAAAAGTAATCTAAATCAGCATTTCACATGTATCTCAAACAGCAGAGTGCTAAGTCTTAGTCTATTCCAAACACTGGCAGTCTACTAATTTATTTAATATTTTTAATAAACACATGAGATCAAGGTGGTGATTACCCCCATTGCAGACATGAAAATATTCAGAGAAAATTGACACAAAACTACAAAATTAAATGAAGGCATTAAGGTTTCTTTTAGTGGTGAAAAAGAAGGAAATTGTAGTTTTGTGAGTTAAAGGAAGTTTAGGGGTTCCGGGTGAGATCCTTGCTGCATATTACCTTAAATGAAAATATTTGTACATTTGTGTCAGTAAATGTGACCAAAGGCTTTGTCCACTTGGGTTTGTCAGAGATATTAGGATCTAAGAAACCAGAAGAAGTCTTCCTAAGAGAACGAAGTCTTCCAAAACAAAATTGGCTTGGAAGATGCTGCAGCAGAGAAGACTTCCATCTGTAAGGTAACTGGCTGTGAGTGAGCACCCCAATATTTGTTATCACTCCAATGTGTCCTGTTTTCTAGAGCAGCAATACACAAAAATTTCTTCCTTCTTGTATCCAACGCTCATCACTCAGTGACCACCATCTAGTGGTACTGGTTGGGGTCCCATAGACCCCATGAAGAAATATTCTCCTGACTTTCAGTCTCGAGTGCTTCAAACTCTACATGTTATTCCAGCAAAATAGAAAGGATCTTTATTTCATTCAAAACCAAAGTGGACCTAGTGCTTGGTAATGGAACTCTTCTTTCTAGTCCAGACTAAATGGTTACTGAGACAGTTTTCACCTATTTAAGACCAAAATGGCTTATGGGACAAACATTGATCATTGGAGAGGCCTTATCCCAACGTCAAAGTTTCAGCCTAACAAATTCTCACTCTGCTAATATTTAACCAAGATAATGGGAACTCAAACAAGAGTTCTAGGAGAGTTGAGTAACTCTTGTAACAAAATAGAAGAGCTACTCAGCCAAGAGTTAAGGAAAACTGAAACAGCGGGAATGAGGTCTTCACAGAGGCATATCAATCTTTCTGCTCCCTCTCACTTCCTCCCGCTGGACAGTGAGTCCCCAAGCAGTAGACGGTCAGCCAGGCAGGTGTGGTTCTCCATGGGGCTCTCCTCCCTTCCTCTCTCACCCAAGATGCCAATAGCACGCTGGACAGCCATCACGTCTCTGGGCATCCCTCACTTCTCTCTGCTCTTCTGAGGGTCCACACCCACAACCAGTGAGAAGAGATTCTGAAGTCTTACTCTTGTTGCTCTTTCCCCTCCTATATTCCAGCCGGGCTTGGCACTGAGCTCTGGCCACGGTCCTGCACAGTTCAGTTTTTGGTACTAGAGATTGAAGGCCCCTCGGTTCAATCTCCAGTACCAAAAACAAACAAACAAACAAAAAGGAACTAAAAAGCCATAGGGCCAACCCAAGACAAGAAAGAGCTCATCTAGAGGAAGAATGTACAAGGGCAGTGAGAAAATAAACTTGTTTTCTATTTACAATTTACCAAGTTCACCCATTCCCACAAATTGATATGGAAGGTAAAATAATTTCTATGAATATCAGATACAAAAAGGGGAAAAAATGTTAGGTCCTGGGCAGATAAGATCTATGATAGAAATACATACAATTTACAAACCTTGGCTCCAAATAGTTTTGCTTCTTAGGTTTCACTGCTCTCAAATCAACAGCTAAGCTTGACCAGTAAATAACTGAGAACCTAGATGCCTCAAAACCTTTGTAAAATCTGTATTGACCTGCAAGAAAGTAGACCACCTCTGTCTTACCCCTGCTCTTGACAGGGCCTCGCAGATTCCTTTCCACCTCCTCTTCACCGGAGACTGCCTGGCCATTGGCTGTGCTCTTGTCTAGGGATAGATATGGGAAAGTGAGGAAGTGAGCAAAACAAAAGCTGATGGTGGGAGCAAGATCAAGTGAGCGAGGCCTGGGTGTGCTTCTGGATCCCTTTTCTCCAGACCCTGAGACAGTGAAGTTGACCACAAGGAACCCCAAGCAGACATCCAGGGCATTTTCTACATTTAGGAGGGTTGATTTTTAAATTACATGTGTCTACATACACACAGACTTAAGTGAAAATGTTATCATAGCCCAATCCAAATAATTCATTATTTTGGAAATATTTATTTATAAAATGGATGCAACCACTTTTTTTTCTTTGCAAATAAAAAATACACATCCACCAATAAAAAAACCATGAAGTTGTCAAGAACATTAGATATACCATTTAGTGAAAAAAATCAATATTTTTAATAAGCTTCTAAAATCTTACTAATATATCTACTGATTCAAAATTGACAATCATTTGGAAAAAGAGGTTTAGCCTTCATTGTCCAGGAGAAAGAAATTCTTTAAACCATTACTAAAATAAGATTCCATGAATCTGATTATAAATAATATATGTGCATTATGGGAAATTCAGAAAATAAAATTGTGTGAAGCATTACAATGTGGAGATGGCTACAATTAACTTGTTCAAAAAATAGCCTCTTAAACTAGGTGTGCTGGCACATGCTTATAATCCTAGTGCTTGGGAGGCTGAGACAGGAGGATCACAGGTTCATGGCCAGCCTCAGCTACTTAGTGAGACCCTGTTTCAAAATAAAGAATAAAAATAAGTTTGGGGGTGTAGCTCAAAGGTAGAATGCCCCTGAGTTCAATCCCCAGTACCGCAAACAAACAAATGAACAAACAAATAAACAAACAAAATCCTCTTAATCTTTTTTCTCTGCACATGCTTTTTCCTTTTTCTGTCTCGTGTGTGTGTGTGTGTGTGTGTGTGTGTGTGTGTGTGTGTGTATGTGTGTGTGTGGTACTGGGGATTGAACCCAGGGGCATTCAACCTCCAAGCTACACCCCTAGCCCTATTTTATTTTTATTTTGGAACAGGGTCTCACTAGATTGATGAGAGTATCACTACTTACTGAAGCTGCATATTATTTTTTAGGTAATACCTTTTCACTACAAAAGTTGAAAATGGCCGGGCGTGGTGGCGCACGCTTGTAATCTCAGCATTCGGGAGGCTGAGACCGGAGGATCCGGGTTCGTGGCCAGCCTCAGCTACTTAGTGAGGCACTCCGCAACTTAGTGAGACTCGGTTTCAAAATAAAGAATAAAAAAATAGGGCTGGGGGTATAGCTCGGAGGTAGAATGCCCCTGAGTTCAATCCCCAGTACCGCAAAAAAAAAAAAAAAAAAAAAAAAGTTGAAAATGTTCAATACTTTAATATATATACATACATTTAAAAGCCACAAATAAAAACAAATATTACCTCTGTTCCAATGATCAAATAAAAAAGTCAATGCATATATTTCTGTGGGTGAACTGCCATTGGTTTCTCTGTATGTTCATATCTATGTCTCTATACATAGCTAAGTACATATGTACACATCTGGATTTATAGATCTGTAAATATATACTTTCAAACATATTTATGTATTACATGCTTTTAAACTTTTTACATCATGTACACGTGCACACACATACACATATGGCCTGCTTTGTCCATGTAGCTCTGTTTGGAACATCTTTTTAAATTAATAAAAAATATTTCTCCATTGAGGAAAGAAAGCCATACCGAGGAGAACAATTCCTCCCTACTAACTCTGGGCCATCTTGCTCCAGACTTGTCCATGTATGAGGCATCGACCGTGTTGTTAAAGCCATTGCATTTTCAGGCCTCTCTGTGCAGCATCTTAGTCTATGTGCTAACCAATGCAATAGCTATGAAGCCGCCATGGCCCTCGGGAGATTGCAGCCCTTCAAGCAGATAGTAAGCAGTTCCTCAGTACAGTCCAAGGTGCACCCACTCGCTTTGCCCGCTTACCTTTGTGATGTATGTTTTGACACCTTCTTTTCTTTATTTCTGACCAGCCATGTCCTCTTTTTTCTTTCAAAATAAAGAGAATAAAGTTAATTGCTCAGAACTATAAATACAATTCTCCAAGCTTTATATGTCAGTAGTATTCAAGTATTCAAACTTTGTCACACAGGAGTGGGGCGAAATTCCTAACACAGAGTGTAGCAGAAGGGAGGTTGATTATGGAGTTAAATTTAATTCTGCCTGCACATTGGATCATGGGCTTGTGAAACTGTTGGAGATGGCCTTCTTTTGACAATTTTTTAAAAATGGAAATTAACTCCTGCCTTACACTGAATGGCAATTGTTCTGGTTGTATTTCAAAATGTTCCCCTTTCAAGTGTTGGTCCTATAAATGCCAATGTGTGATGAGAGGCATATTCCTGGAGGTTGGCAATGTGTCGACAATAATACACCTCACCAGAAGTTGAGGGACACTCTCAGCTTTGATGTGGTGTTGCAGGAAAACTAGGTCCCAGAAGTCAGGAGACAGAGACTGGAGTTGGAAGTAGGTTTCAGTAGTGAAGGCTCAAAAAGCCACGCTTCAGATCTGAGCCCCAATCACTGAACATACAAGCTTTTATGCATTTGATCACCTAATGTTGGGAGGGGAGGGCTGGGTGTAAGATGTGTGTAAGCATGATAACAGAAGCAGATCAAGCAACAAATCATTATATTAATCATTATATTGTTTTTCTTTTTATCACTGCTTTTTTTATATTTGAGAGAGCCTGTGCTCAGCTGTCTAGGATGACTCTGCTTTGTTTATATTTGAGTGAGAGACCATGCTGTATTATCTTCTGAACTGCCTGCTTGTTAAAAATCCAAGGGGGGACTTGCAGAAGCTTTATTCTTTTATTTTGCTTTTAGCCAAATATAGTTTTAAGGACAAAGCCGGGGATCCTCAGCGGAGAGTTTCCATTAAATCACTATACTCTTGCAGTTGTACCACAAATCCTCTCACATGCTCACTCTAGCCCCTCGAGCAGCTGGAAGACTTTATGGAGCTGCAGTGGATTTTTTGGTGTTGCTCGTTTTTTGCTTCCTTTTGAATTATACAAACACCTGAGATGGTGTGAAGTCCACAGCCCTGGACAAATGGAGATTGCACTGGATTATCATTGACTCTAACAACAGCCAGCTACTCCAGTTTTACTTGCCCAAAGCAAAGGCCTAATGCATGGCGGGAGGCCTTGTGACTCCCCCACCTGAGAGGCCCATTTTGGGGTGGGTCACCTCTGACCTCAGGCCTGACAAGGAAGGGCCCCAAACACCAGGCTCTTCAAGCAGACATGGTATATTCTAGACGAAAGGGGCTTCACCCACTGGTGCCGCTGCTTAGGGTCTTCTTCAAGCCTGAAGCAAACCCTTGGTTTGGTGGGATCTTCACCTCATTGAGAGTCTCGGGAGGCCCAGGCCTGGCTCTCTCACGCTTGGCTGTACTGACACCTGCATCCTCGGGGCTGCCGTGGTTGCTTGGCTTCCCTATGTAGAGCTGAGAGTGGATGTGGTCATTCCTGCGAGGATGAATCTATTTCCCCGCCTTCCTCCAGCTTCTAGAGGCAATCACACTCCTTGGCCCTTCTCCCACCTCAAAGCCAGGAACAGTGCATTCTTCTCCTCCTCCGTAGTTCATCTTCCTCTCCCCGCAGCCCACACAGGCTCCACTTTGGAAGGTGTTGGGAGCGGTGAAGCTGCTGCGCCCTAAAGATGGCGACTGGAGGAAGTACCTCAGTGCAGTAAAGTATCTCAGTGCAGTAAAGTACCTCAGTGCAGTAAACAACTCCTAATAAGGCGTTGTGGTAAAACAGCAATGTCAGCTTATGTGCAGGCTAGCTTTCCTGACCAATTGGAGCTCAGATACGAGTCAGGTCCTGATTGGCCAGAAGCAGACATATAAGCCTCTGTTGTTCTGGGTTTGGGGCCGCCGCCATTACCCGCATGAAGATAAGCAATCCTGAGTAAAGCTTCTCGCAGAAGGAACCTGGTTGTCATGTGTTTTCTCCGCTGGACGGATGCAAGCGCGCAGCATATGGTGGCCCGTACGGGGAACTTCTCCTTCCGTACGAGGTTCCAGAACTGCGTGAAGTCAGGGCGATCGATCGGTAAGAGCCGGTAAGTAGGGGCTCCAAGTGAAAGTTCCGGTAAGGACAAGCTTAGGTTCGCGGATAGCGACGAATATGGGTAACTCTCCTAGTTGTCCCTTACGGGATGCCCTTAGGGGATTACTGAAAGTTAGAAGTCTCAAGCTTAGTCAAGGGACCATGGATGGGTTTCTGCGGGATTTGGATAAGTTCAGCCCGTGGTTTCTCTTTTCCGGATCCCTGACTAGGTCTTGTTGGGAAAAGGTAGGGAGGGATTTAAATGCTGCTGCCGAGGCAGGACAGCTCAGACCCGGCACAAAGGGTCTATGGAAAATTATTAAACGCCGCCTAGAGGATGAGGAGTGTCAGACCTTTTTGCAAGCTGCAAAAGAGGCTCTCTTAGAATGGAAAGATAGTAGATCTGGGAGCGCATGCGGCAGCGAAACAAAGGCCGAACTTGATTGTGACCGTGAGTCTCTGGGCCATTGCTTGTTGCAGGAAGGGGAGGGGGATAGCGAGTCCTCTCCCACTTCCTCTAGTGAGGAGGAGGACACCACTAGCAGCGAGGACTCAGATATGAAGAGTTTGCTAGAAACTTTGACCAAAATGAGACTTAGGCATAGAAAGAGGAAGACTAGAAAAAAGAAAGACAAGACAAAAGGAGAAGAGGCTTTGCCACCCTCTTGTCCCGAGCTCGTTGAGCTGTTATCTCGGCCTCCGCCCTATAATGGCGGAGTATCGGGACTAAAGACAGGAAGTTCATTCTCGCCTCATACGTGGAAGGAAGCGGCCCTAGAATTTCCGGCGGTCGCCTTTCCTGTCATGTTGGATGCCGACCAGCAGAGGGTGCATGAGGCGGTAGACTTCAAAATGATAAAGCACTTAGCGGAGGCGGTGCAGGCCTATGGGGTGATGGCTTCCTTCACTTCGAGCATAGT
>PVLC010026136.1:0-22990 GCA_004027655.1 Graphiurus murinus | reverse complement strand
AAAAAAAAAAAAAAAAAAAAAAAAAAAAAAAAAAAAAATCTTGAAACTAGCCGGGCATGGTGACGCACACTTGTAATCCCAGTACTTGGGAGGCTGAGACAGGAGGATCACAGGTTTGTGGACAGCCTCAGGTACTTAGTGAGACTCTCCGAAACTTAGAGAGACCCTGTTTCAAAATAAAGAATAAAATTAGGGCTGGGGGTATAGCTTGGAGGTAGAATGTCTCTGGGTTCCATTCCCAGTACCGCAAAGAAAAAAAATCTTGAAATTTAGCCAGGCGTGGTGGTGGTGCAATCTATAATCTTAGTAGTTTAGTAGTTGGGAGGTTGAGACAGGAGAATCGCAGGTTTGCGGCCAGCTTTAGCTACTTAGTGAGGCCCTCCACAACTTAGTGAGACCCTGTTTCAAAATAAAGAATAAAAAATAGGGCTGGGAGCCGGGTGTGGTGGCGCTCGCTTTTAATCCCAGTACTTGGGAGGCTGAGACCAGAGGATCCGGGTTTGCGACCAGCCTTAGCTATTTAGTGAGGCACTCCGCAATTTAGTGAGACTCTGTTTCAAATTAAAGAGTGAAAAATAGGACTGGAGGTGGGGGTGTAGCTCAGAGGTCGAATGCCCCTGGGTTTAATCTTCAATCCCCAGTACCGGGAAAAAAAAAAAAAAATAGGGCTGGGGTATAGTTCAGAGGTAAAATGCCCCTGGGTTCCATCCCCAGTACCACATACACACAAAAAATCTTTAAAGTGAACAGCAGAGTTTACATAAAGGGAAAAAAATTAAGGAAGGATGAAAAAATGAGAGGGAGAAAGGAAGGGAAGAAAGAATAAAAGAAAGAATGAAGAAAGAAAGTACAAGGAGGTTAAGAATCATGTTTATTATGGAATCTGCCAGAATTCTGCTATTTTTTCTTATATCTAGTTGTGTGTTGCTCATAATGTAATACGTTTACATTAAAAAGCTTTATAGCTTAGTGGTTAGTTCTGTTTAGGCAATATTCATGAGGTTTGATTAAGAGATATATTATGAAAGGTTCTGCTTTTTTAGTATAGAATAGGTCGAACTTTTCAAATTACTCCAGACATAGAGGGTGTATTAGTGCCTTTCCCACTATAACAAAATATTTAAAGCTGGGGGAACAAAAGGGGTTTACTTAGCTCAGAGTAGTTTCAGCAGGTTCAGAGGCTGAAAGTCCAAGATCAAAATGGCCCCATTTTGGTGTCCGGTGAAGACCTCATAGTGATAGCATCACAATGGCAAGAGTGTGTGTGAGGGGAAGAGGACAGAAAGCCACAGAACATTTAGGGGTCGAGCTCAGGCAGTTATGACAACTCCCTCTTGTGAGCTCTAATTCAGGGGTCCACAGAGACCTGCCTTAATCCCTTCCAAGAGATTAATCCCACCCACAATGACCTAAGGACCTTCTAGTAGGTCCCCCCCCTTTTTTTTAACATACTTTTATTGGTGTAGTATGGTCTCACATCATAAGTTGGTCCCCTTCTTTTTTTTTTTTTTTTTTTTTGCGGTACTGGGGATTGAACTCAGAGGCATTCTACCTCCGAGCTATACCCCCAGCCCTATTTTTTTATTCTTTAATTTGAAACTGAGTCTCACTAAGTTGCAGAGTGCCTCACTAGGTAGCTGAGGCTGGCCGCGAACCCGGATCCTCCGGTCTCAGCCTCCCGAATGCTGGGATTACAAGCGTGCGCCACCACGCCAGGCTCCTTATTTTTTTTTTAACATACTTTTATTGGTGTAGTATGGTCTCACATCATAAGTTGGTCCCCTTCTTATTTTTTTTTTAACATACTTTTATTGGTGTAGTATGGCCTCATCATAAGTGGGCCCCCTTCTTAAAAGCCCCACGGGGTACCAAGCCTCCAACACATCAATCCTGGAGGGACAGATTACATCCAAACCATAGCAGAGGGGAAATAACACCAGATTGTACACTCTTGTGCACAGGCATACCTTTAAAGAAAATGAAAATGGTGTATTTTCTAATATCACCAATTAAAATTATTGGTCATCTAAAATGAGTAATCTCTGAGATCTAACTTATAAACTGATATACCCTCTCTATGGCTTTTACTCTCTGGAGCTAGTTCTCTTTAATGAGTAGGTGGCAGAAGTCTTTTCATTTCGGTTGCTTGCATTTCCTCTACTTACTTAAATCTCCTAGTTCAGCCTTTGTGTGCCACTTTAGTACAGGTAGTCTGGTGGTCTGCTAAAGAAAAATCTATTTTCACAAGTGGCCTATTTCTGCAAACTCTGACCAAATTTTCCCATTTTGGCCACCCAAAATAAGATGGTCACTCATAGAAGCAGAGAGTGAAGAAACACTAAACACTAGATTCTCAAAGTCTAGAATACTAGAGAAGGGGCTGTGATGATCCAGGGGCAGTAGTAGCCTCAGGTACAACTGGGGGGTATTGAATAAAAATAAGGAGGTGGTAGAAGTACCAGGGGTAATTTTTTTTTTTTTCTGAAAAGGGAGATACGGCAACAAGTTTGAGAATCTATGCTAGAGCAATACAGATCTTTAGAAATCATATAGTTAGCTGGGTGTGGTGGTGCACGCTTGTAATCCCAGTACTTGGGAAGCTGAAACTGGAGGATCCAGGTTTGTGGCCAGCCTCAGCTACTTAGTGAGGCCCTCCACAACTTAGTGAGACCCTGTTTCAAAATAAAGAATAAAAAATAGGACTAGGGGTGTATCTTAGAGGTAGAATGCCCCTGAGTTCAATCCCCAGTACAAAAAAAAAAAAAAAAAAAAAAAAAAAAAAAAAAAAAAAAAAAAAAAAAAAAGAAATCATACAGTTAAGCTGGGCATGGTGGTGCACACTTGTAATCCCATACTTGGGAGCCTGAGAGAGGAGGATCACAGGTTCGCAGCCAGCCTCAGCTACTTAGTGAGACCTTATTTCAAAATAAAGAATAAAAAAATAGGGTTAGGGGTGTAGTTTAGAGGTAGAATGCCCCTGGGATAAATCCCCAGTAACACACACACATACACACACACACACACACACACACACACACACACACACACACACAGAGATCATATAGTTACATTTTTATTTATAACAAAAATAAGAAACTAAGAGATTAGAAGTTTACCACAGGGATAAGAGAAGAACTCAGAGTTCTGGAATCCTGGCTTAATTTATCTTTTCTGTGTTTGTCTTCTCTACCTATTGATGTTTCTTCACTCCCAGTAGCTCCCGCTTCCCACCACATAGATATCATCACTGGGGTGATTCTGTTAAAACATTCATCTGGAAGTCGGGAGTGGAGGATCCGGGTTCTCGGCCAGCCTCAGCTGCTTAGTGAGGCCCTCTGCAACTTAGTGAGACCCTGTTTCAAAATGAAGAATAAAAAATAGGGCTGGGGGTATAGCTTGGAGGTAGAATGCCCCTGGGTTCCATCCCCAGTACCGCAAAAAACAAACAAACAAAAAACCCCAAAAGCCCCACATTCATCTTGGTGAATTTAGTAGTACCAAATATCAGTGATCCAAATAAATTTCTATTGCAATATTCTCTCAGGGCCTCTTTGGCCACTATAATTTAAACAAATTGTGGTCCTATATTAACTAATCTTCACAAGTTTAATTTTTTTCAGGTTCTCAAAATGAAAATGTTTCTTTATTTAAACATTTGCCTATCCTTGACCATTCTTCCCTACCAAACACAAAATTTGGATCATTGATTTTTGTCTGTCAATCTCCTTTTATAGAACCTTCCCCCATCTCAACTTTAGCCATCATTTAGGACTGGTTAATATATAGATCTTTAAATTTGTGGTGTTACTGACAGAAGACAGATGGCTTTTCATTAACTCCACTCTTCTGGAATAGCTCTTCTATGATTGCCTTTCTTATGTACCAGATAACTTCTTTTTCATCCTGTTAACCTTGAATCATGCTGGTCCAGGTCAGCCATGTCAACAGTCCTATAAATTCCAAATTATAGCTAGCAGCCAGATTGAAGAAGCATTAACTGAAATAAACTTCCCTGAGAGTAGGAGCATTGGGGAGACAAAATAAAAAGCCCCAATTCTATTCCAAGCTCAGGTCCAAAGCACCTCCTTGATTGCAATTCTATCAGGCTAGTCTTCCCATACTGAGGATCATTTGGCTAGGGAAATAAAACAGCTAAAGCACGTCTGAGGCTGTGTTTCTGAATGCTTCTCTGTTGTCTAATAGTTTAACACCGTGATGTTTTTCTATAAATGTAGATGTTTCTCTGGATTAATTTTTTCCAGTTTTTTTCACTGATGTCTCTATGATTACTAAAGAAATACATTTTCTTTGTAAAATACAATTTACTGGAGAGCATAAAATCACTTGTATTTCTATCACACAGAGATAACAACTGGTAATGGGCATGGTGGTCCATGCCTATAATCCCAGTACTTGGGAGGCAGAGACAGGAGGATTGCAGGCTTGAAGGATTGTTGTTGCAGGATTGCAGCAACTTAGGGAGGCTCTCAGCAACTTAATGAGAACATTTCCAAATAAAAAATAAAATAGGGCTGAGAGTGTAGCTTGGAAGTAGAATGCCCCTGGACTCAATCTCTAGCACCACACAAAGAGAGAGAGAGAGAGAGAGAGAGAGAGAGAGAGAGAGAGAGAGAGAGAGAGAGAGAACAACTGGCTACACTTTGCATGTTACACACATGCATATTAAAAGAAATTTGAATCATACTATAATCATGCCATTTTCACTATAGCATTTTATATATCAAAATTATTGTATTCTGTTTTATACACATAGCCCAATACTATTAACTTGTATCCATTTTAAGTACCTTCCAATTTGAAGCTGTTATAAATAATACTGCAGTGACCATCCTTGTTTCTATCTTTACCTAGTTGCATAATGATTCCTTATGATTAATTTTTGTATATTGTATTTCTGGTTTAAGGGGAATAGATGTTTTGAGGGTTTGGATGTGTACTACCAAAATATCTTTCAGAAAATGTGTGCCAATTAGTTGAATAATACAGGCTTCTGCAAAAACTGTTCTTGGACTATTGTGTGTGTGTGTGTGTGTGTGTGTGTGTGTGTGTGTGTGTGTGTGGTACTGGAGATTGAACCCAGAGGCATTCTACTTTCGAGCTGTATCCCCAGCCTGGTTGTATTTTCTTATTTGGAAACAGGGTCTTGCTTGACTGATAAGAGTCTCACTACTTACTGAGGCTGTCCTCAAACCTGTGATCCTCCCATCTCAGCCTCCCAAGTACTGGGATTACAGGTATATGCCACTATACCCAGCTTGGACTATTTTAAATTACTTTATTTTGATTTTAAATATATATATATATCCTAAATCAAAAAGTTTTAGAAATACAGATTTAAATTTCTATAAGTTCATGTAGTTCAGCTAAATGTTGACACCTTTATAACTTCTCTGGGAAGCAGTTATTTGTTTTTTTTTCACTGATTTCCTTTCTGCTAGTTTTCTATGAGCTAGTTTTCTCTCTTTTTTTTAAACCCATACAATTTCAAGCTGAACTTCTATTTCTTAAGATTTAGACAGCATACCCAAGGCTACAAGGTTGGATGTGGATATGTAAAATGAGTTCATGTTTAAAAATATTTATATGCATAAGATAATGTGTATGTGATACATGAATGACAGGAAGATCCAGGATGAAAAATTACTTTATCTCGGCTTATGGTAATGAGGAATAAAAACATGAGAATCATGGTTTTGATTTAGAAAACCAATTATCCAACAAATGCCAGAAAATACTAATTATTTGCCCCAAACCAGTACAAAGTAAGATACTTGAGTTCCAATAGGCAAAGGCCTTCTTGTCTTGACAAGATGAAGCTGTTCCGTTCATGTCAATCATGCCTCACCGAGGGCATTACATGCTTCCCACACTGCCAGAAAAAACCTTTTCCTCAGGATTAGGAGGCTTTGAGCCCACCTTTTGCCTGACCTTGGGGGCATTGCAATTCAGTGTAAGTATAAGGAGGCTCAAGTCTGTCTATGTTGCTGTTTTCTAAGTACAATTTGCAGATCTGAGGAAGGAAGCAAAGTGGTAGTGGGATGTTTTGCGTTTTCATGGGCAGGTCGGGTGTCGGTGTCTTCATTTGCATACGAAGATACCCAGGGTGGAGAGATAAGGTCTCTGCATTTGAGGAGCAAAATAGTATCTTGGAAGACTGTCAGGCACTCCTGCTTTGTACTGCCCATCCCCCTACCTAATGGTAAAAAGTATGGCAGTAAGAACATGTTAAAAATATCTATAGCCACCAGGCATGGTGGCATACATCCTGTGCTTGGGAAGCTGAGACAGGAGGATCGCAGGTTCAGGGACAGCCTGAGCAACTTAGTGAGACCCTCTGCAACTTAATGAGACTTTCCCTGTTTCAAAATAAAAAAAAAAATAGTTCTGGGGGTGTAACTCAGATGGAGAGTGTTCCTGTGTTCAATCCTCAGTATCACAAACCAACCAACCAACCTATGGCAAGAAACAAAACAAAAAACAACCATCCAACAGTAATGGCAACTGTGCTGATACTGTTTGTGCTATTCTCCTGTCTTATTGGATGTCAAGGAGGTAAGATGCAAGGACTATCATTAAAAAAATCATTTTATTTTATTTATTTTTGTGTGGTACTGGGGATTGAACCCAGGGGCATTCTCTTCTGAGCTCCATCCCTAGCCCTATTTTTATTCTTTATTTTGAAACAAGGTCTCACTAAGTTGCAGAGGGCTTCACTAAATAACTGAAGCTGACAGTGAACCTGCCATCCTCTTGTCTCAATTTCCCAAGTACTGGGATTACATGTCTGGCTAAAAAAAAATCATTTTCTATAAGATTTTTTTTTTTTTTGCAGTACTGGGGATGAAAACTGGGGGCATTCTACCTCCAAGCTATGCCCCCAGCCCTATTTATTATTCTTTATTTTGAAACAGGGTCTCACTATGTTGCGGAGGGCCTCACTA
Source organism: Graphiurus murinus (assembly GCA_004027655.1). Classification (NCBI taxonomy): domain Eukaryota; kingdom Metazoa; phylum Chordata; class Mammalia; order Rodentia; family Gliridae; genus Graphiurus; species Graphiurus murinus. The sequence continues at coordinate 16,028 of PVLC010026136.1, read as the reverse complement.
AGCAGCTGAGGCTGGCCATGAACCCAGATCCTCCAGTTTTAGCCTCCCAAATGCTGGGATTACAAGCATGTGCCACCACGCCCGGCAAAATGGGAGTTTTGTATAAATTCTTTTCCAAATTTCAATTACTTTTCAATTATTCTAACATCAATTATTCTACCATATAATTGGTTACACTGTGAAAGTGTGTGTGTGTGTGTGTGTGTGTGTGAGTGTGTGTGTGTGTGTGTGTGTGTGTGTGTGTGTGAGAGAGAGAGAGAGAGAGAGAGAGAGAGAGAGAGAGACACACACACACACACCCGGGGTTGAACTCAGGGGCATTCTACCTCTGAGCTATACCCCTAGACCTTTTTATGTTTTTGTTTTTGAAACAGGGTCTTGCCAATCATGATGAGGCTGTCTAACCTGCAATCTTCCTCTCTCAGCCTCTAAAATACTGGGATTACAGGCATACACCACCAAGCCTGGCTACACTGTGAACATTTATAAAATTTCTTGCTCTTATTTTATGGATCAAGAATTTCTTTTTCAGTCTTATTATCAAATAATTTTTATTGTTTTCTGTTATTGCTGCAATGAAATGGACATATAGAAGTTGTATTAGACTCAACCTTTCCTCCTACCAGAAGACTAATAACTAGCAATTATATAGGTAGTTCTATTCTCTGAGTGCTTTATTTATACTTTTAAATCCCTCTCTAATGAAGCTGGGCGTGGTGGCACATGCTTGTAATCCCAGCATTTGGGAGGCTGAGACAGGAGGATCTGGGTTCGCAACCAGCCTCAGCTACTTAGTGAGGCACCCCACAACTTAGTGAGACCCTGTTTCAAAATAAAGAATAAAAATACGGCTGGGGGTATAGCTCGGAGGTAGAATGCCCCCTGAGTTCAATCCCCAGTACCAAAAAAAAAAAAAAAAAAATCCCTCTCTAATGAATTAGTGGGGCCCAAATAATTCAAATTACCAGAGAAGCATTATTGAAAGGTGAGGTTAGCCAGATAGGATTTCCTTGGGACCATTCTAATACATTTTTTTTTTCAGGCTATGGGTTGATGACATCTTGGAGCAATGATTCTGAGTCCTAAAATCATGCCCAAGATTCCCAGAATAGCATGAGTAGTTCTAGGGATCTCCTAATTAGGTAACACCCATTTATTCCACATGGTTCTGGGATACAGTAGAATTCTGGGGAGAGAATGGGAGTGAATTAGGTTATATGTGAATACGTATTACCATGGAGAGCATTATTGCTGGAATTGTTTCCTGTATTAATTTATTATAAACCTTAGGGTAAATGCTATTATTATCAAACTCATTTTTAGACCAGGAAACTGAGACTTTGGAAGTTGAGTAATATACACATGTAGTCAAATGACTGGAGAAACTGGGACTAGACCCCATCTAGTCTATCTTCATTCAACATCCTCTTTTATCTTTCTGTCCTATGATGCCCATGGATAAACCATATACAATCATCCCTCCATATTGAGAAGTTCCATATCAAGCAATCATAGATTAAAAGTATGTAGGAAGCCGGGCGTGGTGGCGCACGTTTGTAATCCCAGCACTTGGAGGCTGAGATTGGAGGATCCGGGTTCGCAGCCAGCCTCATCTACTTAGTGAGGCCCTCCACAACTTAGGGAGACCTTGTTTCAAAATAAAGAATAAAAAATAGGACTGTGGGTGTAGCTTGGAGGTAGAATGCCTCTTGTTTCAATCCCTAGTACTGAAAAAAAAAAAAGTATGTAGGAAAAAATTGTATCTGTACTGAACATGCACAGACTGATTTCTTGTCATTATTTCCCAAGCATTACAGTATAATAACTATTATGTAGTATTTACATTGTATTAGATCTTATAAATAACCTAGAGATGATTTAAAATGCACAGAAGAATGTACATAGGTCGCATGCAAACAGTATGCTATTTTATATAAGGGACTTGAACATTTGCAGACGTGGATGCCCTTGGGGTCCCTAGAGCGCTTCCATGGATTCTGAGGGACAACTTGATTTACGTTTTGTGGACTGTTATTCAAGACCAACCCACCTGTGTTCAAGCGTTTTGGTGATGGTGGGGGGATTTAGCATCGATTTAGACAACAAAAATGACTGTATCTGTGAGAGAAGAAAGAATAGAGGGAAAAGAAAGTGGCCACCACCTTTCTCATATTCAGGAGGGCTGGCACTGGTGAGGACTGACTCAGGAAGTCTGTATAAGCCAAGCTGCCGTTTGAAAAGTGTCATGGACCTGTCATGGTTAGACTGCAGTTACAGAGTCAGACCCATCAATATCCCTGCAGCATGAAAGACCCAGCAAGGGTCCAGGATGCTAACCAGGTAATTACTATGCTAGGACTATTCTTGTTTCCTTTCTTTGCTTGAAAAACATAAATGGAATTACCTTGCCGTTCTTTTTATTTCTCATGTCCTCTCACTCTTAGGTCCTCTTTATTCCTACTCTTTCCCTGCTGTTATTAAGATGAATAAAGCCATGTATTCCAAGACTTTCTGTTGACCTTTGGGACTTAGAAGTCTCCCACAAGGGGAAGAAAGCCTCCTTGAAATAAATGTGGATTCACAAAATGTCTCAGGCTTGTGGAGGAAACAAATGACTCTGGGGTCTTTTCAATTCACGGCACTCAGCAGGCAGAAAAGCAGCAATTTGAGATTTCATCGAGTCTGTGAGTCTCACAAAATAATGCTGAGAGTTGGCAGTCAAAGATACTAGTGCTGCAAGTTCAAAGTGTCCATGTTTTCCAGGGTTTGGAAAAATAGGACAGCCACTAGCTTATTAAATTCAGGATGTCAATGAAATTTTTTTTAAAAATGTATCAATTCAGGGAGATTTGCCTTGTTTTTCTTGTTTTGATGTGGTAAAGTGACATCATTGATTATACACATTCATGAGGAGTTCTAGAGAAATGAAATGTCAAGCTGTAAGGGAGAGGCAGCATATCACAGAGTAAAGATCATCAGCTTGGAAGGAAGACAGACTTGTGTTTGAACTGCAGATCGAACAACTAATTCTGTCTTCTAGGGAGAGTCATTTAATACTATTGTACTTGAATTGGTACAATGAACTTCTAACCTGTTTTCCTTTACCAATGTCATGACTCATACCTGCCTCACTTACAGTTAAGTCAACGATAAATACGAAGTCCTCATAAGGCCTATGAGAGTCCATCACTCTCATCTTTTCCTGACTGAACTCCCTTCTCCCTCACTCTGCTCCAGTCACACTGACTTCCTTGTTCTTTACACATGACAAACATAGATCCACCTCCTGGCTTGTTGTTTTCCTCTGCCTGGAATTTTTCCCTTGACTTGCTTCTTCACTGCATTCGATTTTTAAGAGCAGCATCTAAAATAAGATGCTTTAATCATCCTCAATTCCTTTCCTTTGCTTTTTTTTTTTCTTTTCAGCTCTTATCTACATCTGATGCTGCATTGGTTTCCATGGTTACCAGTCTTTCTCCACTACAGTGTAAATTCCTTATGGGCATATGTCTCATCTATTTTGTTCACCATCCTATCTCCAGTGCCCAGGACAGTGCTTGGTACATAAAGGGCTTACGATAATTACTCATTGGATATATCGTGTTTTCTCTCTTTTTAATGGGGAAAAACTCCTTGCAGTGTTTGTAAAGATCATAAATAATGCATCACATGGAATCTCAAAATCCCCTAGCACATTGCAGCATAATTTGTCTATGCCTCATCCTTTATCAGTTGTGCGTGTCTGGGTGGACTTGCAACTACCAATGCATGCTGTTCTGTGTCTGAGGGCTATTTCTGAATACTTTGAAGGACCAATGGGCTGGAGAAATAACATCTCCTCATCTCAGAAACCCTCAAACTGTGATTCCTAGGTGTTGGTGTGTATATCCTGTAGTTCTCTTGCCCTCAGGGTAGCTGTGAGGCCTGTGCTTGCGCCCTCCCCAGAGCCTTTCTTTGGCATTGTGCTGTAGCTCATTACAGTGGCAACCGGCTTGATAACTCATCCTTTGTTGGCTTCCTTGTTTTCTAATAAAATAATTGCATCGGATCATTGTCTCAGGATCTGTGTTTGGGAGATCCAAACCAGACAGTTAAGGAACAGTAATTATTTATATAATGACTGTTTCTACCCTACAAGGTGGAGGTCACACCTTTTAATACCAAATTACTGTATCTGCATAAATGTATGCCATTTCATACATCTGAGCAATTATTAAAATACTAGTGTATTTATCTACCATTTAGCTCATTCTGTAACATCCTTCACTGCAGTCTTCATCTCTGTGTTCAATATTTATTTTCTTATGCTCCCTTCATAATGATTGTGTTGATCATTTTTGTCTAAAATATCCATTTGATTGCTAAGTGATTCTCAAACCCAGCCCTATTCCAAAGCAATCCACATGTTTGCAGGAGGAGATCAGGCATAAATACTTAAAAAAGTTATTCAAAGATCTCCTGTGCAACTAATATGGTAAGATTCTAATAAGTCTTTCTTAATTTCTCCTTTTTTAGTAATTTTCTTCAGCATTCTCTGCAGTTCTATATCATTGCTGAGTTTTATTTTCATCTTGAAATTCTCCCTTTCCTGTTTTGTTAACATGTGTTTATGGGTTCTCAGAGTTTACAAATTAGCAACATTTGAAATAGTTCATAGCCAGGTGTGTTGGTGCATGCTTGTAATTTCAGTACTTGGGAGGCTGAGATAGGAGGATTGTAAGTTCCAGGCCAGGTTCAGCTACTTAGTGAGGCTCTCCACAACTTAGTGAGACCCTATTTCAAAATAAAGAATAAAATAGGGCTGGGGGTGTAGGTCAGAGGTAGATGCTCCTGGGTTCAATCCCCAGTACTGCAAAAAAAAAAAAAAAAAAAAATGACGTAGTTCGTTAGTCATCTAAACCCTGAAGTCTGAAGACTGTACATCAATAAATGATTTAAAAGTATGTGAAATACACTTTCAAGAAATAGTGCAGGAGCAATTGAATATCCATATTAAATATTATACAAACATCTATTCATAACTTGCACAAAACATAAAATTCTATAAAAATGAATTAAATACTAGATTGAAAACTATAAAAATTCTAGAATAAAACATTGGAGAAAAATGTTATGACTCTGAGTCAAGTAAAAATGCCATAGGTATATGCTAAAAATATGATCCATAAGCCGGGTGTGGTGCACACGCTTGTAATCCCAGTACTTGGGAGGCTGAGACAGGAGGATCCGGGTTTGAGGCCAGCCTCAGCTACTTAGTGAGGCCCTCCGCAACTTAGTGAGACCCTGTTTTAAAATAAAGAATAAAAAATAGGGCTGAGAATGTAGCTCGGAGGTAGAATGCCCCTGGGTTCCATCCCTAGTACTGCAAAAAAAGAAAAAAAAAAAATCCATAAACAAAAATTGTAAATTGTACTTTATCAAAATTTAAAACTTCTACTTTTCAAATGACATCATTAAGATAATTAAAATACAAGTCACAGCCAGGTGTGGTGGCACACCCTTGTAATCCCAGCATTTGGGAGGCTGAGACTGGAGGATCCGGGTTTTTGGCCAGCCTCAGCTACCTAGTAAGGCACTCCACAACTTAGTGAGACCCTGTTTCAAAAGAAATAATAAAAAAATAGGGCTAGGGGTATAGCTCGGAGGTAGAATGCCCCTGAGTTCAATCCCCAGTACCGCAAAAAAAAAAAAAAAAAAAAAAAAAAAATACAAGTCACAAGGCTGGGGATATAGCTCACTGGTAGAGCACATGTTTTGCATACATGAGGCCCTGGGTTCAATCCCCAGCATACAAAAATAAATACATAAATAAATGATAAATAAATAAATAGCAGGGGGTGGTGGCGCACGCTTGTAATCCTAGTACTTGGGAGGTTATATGCATAGAAAAGTATTTTAAAAATATATAGTAGATAAATATATTATATATAGGTAATGAATGTCTATAACATTAATAACACAAATTAGCACAAAAGTTCTTTTATGGCCAGTTGTGGTGGCGCACACTTGTAATCCCAGTACTTGGGAGGCTGAGACAGGAGGATCACAGGTTCTTGGACAGCCTCAGCAACTTTGTGAGGCCCTCTGCAACTTAGTGAGACCCTGTTTGAAAATAAAAAATAAAATAGGGCTGCAGGTATAGCTTGGTAGAATGCCTCTGGGTTCAATCCCTAGTACCACACACACACACACACACACAAGAAAAGTTCTTTTTATGAAGGGGCATTGTCTATCTTCACCTGTCAGTATTAATATGCATTTCAAAGTTAATCTTTCCGATTTTCAAGTGGCTACTAGATGTTCTCATATTCATTGGTTGGCATGATCTCATACAAATCATGCTTATTTGGTTATTGGGCAAATATACGCAAGCAGTTTCTATGTAAAGATACTTGTTAAAAGTTAAGGAAATTAGAGCCGGGTGTGGTGGCGCATGCTTGTAATCCCAGCATTCGGGAGGCTGAGACCGGAGGATCCGGGTTCGCGGCTAGCCTCAGCTACCTAGTGAGGCACTCTGCAACTTAGTGAGACTCGGTTTCAAAATAAAAAGAATAAAAAAAATAGGGCTGGGGGTGTAGCTCAGAGGTAGAATGCCCCTGAGTTCAATCCCCAGTACCGCAAAAAAAAAAAAAAAGTTAAGGAAATTAAACTGGGCGTGGTGGTGTGCACTTGTAATCCCAGCATTTAGGAGGCTGAGAGCGGAGGATCGGGGTTCGTGGCCAGCCTCAGCTACCTAGTGAGGCACTCCACAACTTAGACTCTGTTTCAAAATAAAGAATAATAATAATAAAAAAATAGGGCTGGGAGTATAGCTAGGAGGTAGAATACCCCTGAGTTCAATCCTCAGAACCGCAAAAAAAAAAAAAAAAAAAGTTAAGGAAATTAATGTATACTTGAAGGTGAATCTTATGGAGAAGTTTCTATATCCCCTATGAAACAAAGCCCTAATATTTTTGGGAGAAAAGAGGAGGTAAGATCATTTTTGTTATCCTTATGGTAAAGGTACAAACTCCTTGCAAAAGGCAGAAAATATACCATTTACTCAAGGGGTAAGAGCAGGAATATATACTGAGTTTAGAACTATTGCTAGACAATGGGGCAAGCACATTTTAATGGCAATATTCCCAAAACCCAGTGACACTGAAACTTAGAGATTCATCAAGTTCCATCCCTGTTCCTGTCCTCCCATTATCCTTACAAGCTTTGAGTAAAGGAAACAATGGATCACTTCTAGGAAAGCTGAAATATGCAGATTCTCCCTCCTAGTGCAGAGTAAGGAGAAGACCTAAGGCAGATATTGGGACAACCCTACTAACCACCTAGCTCCCACTGTAAACAACAGTTTCCACCAGAGAAATCCAAAGCCTAGGGCACACCAAGAATAAACAAAGCAAAAATAAACCTTAAGCCTAAGCCAATTCTTCAATTAATATAAAACTCTACAGTAAAGTCCTAGTGTTACGGTTCACTGATGCCGTGGTGGGTTCTTTTCCTCAGCTCAGATAGAAATAAAGAGCTAAGACAAGGGGTTGCAATTGCAATGCTTAAGCAATTTTTTTTTGGGGGGGGGGTACTGGGGATTGAACCCAGAGGCGTTCTACCTCCGAGCTATACCCTCAGCCCTATTTTTTATTCTTTATTTTGAGACAGGGTCTCACTAAGTTGCAGAGGACCTTGCTGAGGCTGGCCACGAATCTGCGATCCTCCTGTCTCAGCCTCCCAAGTACTGGGACTACACCTGGCTTGCGATTTTTTAAAAATGTTTTGCTTTGTTATGTTTTTGTGGTAGTGGGGATTGAATCCAGGGACATTTTACCTCCAAGCTACACCTCAGCCCTATTTTTTATTCTTTATTTTGAAACCGGGTCTCACTAAGTTGCAGAGTGCCTCACTAAGTAGCTGAGGCTGGCTGCGAACCCGGATCCTTCAGTCTCAGCCTCCCAAATGCTGTGATTATAAGCCTGTGCCACCATGCCCGGCTCTATTCTTTATTTTGAAATAAGGTCTCACTAAGTTGTGGAGGGCCTCACAAGTAGCTGAGGCTGGCTGCGAATCAGTGATCCTCTTGTCTCAGCCTCCCAAGTATTGGGATTACAAGCGTGTGCCACTATGCCCAGCGTAAGCAATTTTTTTTTTTTTTTAATTACAAGCAGAAAGCTGGGTGTGGTGGCACATGCTTGTAATCCCAGTACTTGGGAGGCTGAGACAGGAGGATCACAGGTTCACAGCCAGCCTCAGCTACTTGTGAGGCCCTCCGAAACTTAGTGAGACCCTGTTTGAAAATAAGAATAAAAAATAGAATAGGACTGGGGGTGTAGCTCGGAAGTAGAATGCCCCTGGATTCAATCCCCAGCCCCCCTGCCCCCCCCCCCAAAAAAAATTACAAGCAGAGAGGGAGAAAGGTTGTGGTGGAGGTGGGGAGAGAGCGCCAAGCTGAGAAGAGGCGTGACTGAGTACTTGGAACAGACACTGCCCTGCTTTGAAATCTTGGACCTCAGATAGGGTCTCTCATCAGGTCTTTCCCAGGCCCATGACCTTCTAAATTTTAACATTTTTATTTTTGTTACCAAATTAATCAATAGGCCAATCTTGTTCTTTAGTTTGTTCTTTGAAGGGATGGATGCATGGTGTTTCTTTAATCTCTTTGTGGGGTCTGTAACTTTTAGGTTTTATCTTATCTCCTTGCTATGTTGATGGCCTGCAAGAAGGCAGTTTGTGAAGCAGACATCTGAAGCGAGCAGCTTCTGCCTGCCTGTGTTATTGTGATAGCAGGCTGCTTGTAAAGGCAAGATATGTTCTTTAGAGCAAAGTAAGACAAGTTTGAATTATCTATTATAACTGAATCATCTACTTACAACCAGATCACTAGCAGAAAGACAGAAGTATCTATTTCCAAGCTTAAAGCTTATTTAGCTCTGCCTCTATTGTCCTACAGAAGATATTTGGCTTTAAAAACAATTTATAAGTCATATTAAAAGACATACACAGCCGGGCATGGTGGCGCACGCTTGTAATCCCAGCATTTGGGAGGCTGAGACTGGAGGATCCGAGTTCCTGGCCAGCCTCAGCTACCTAGTGAGGCCCTCTGCAACTTAGTGAGACTCTATCTCAAAATAAAAAGAATTAAAAAAAATAGGGCTGGAGGTGTAGCTCGGAGGTAGAATGTCCCTGGGTTCAATCCCCAGTACCGAAAAAAAAAAAAAAAAAAAAAAGACATACACATGAGACAAACAATCAATAGACTCAAATGTAACTGTGATATAGGAAAAGCTCAGCGGAAAAATTTATTTATTTATTATTTATTTATGGCACTGGAGATTGAACCCAGAGGCATTCTACCTCTGAGGTACACTCCCAGCCCTATTTTTATTTTATTTTTTTAATTTGGAAACTGGGTCTCACAAGATTGCTGAGAGTCTCACTACTTGCCCAATTCCCCAATTCCCGCCCCACTCCCTCCTCCTCCCTCCTTCTCAAGGTCAGTTTAGTGATTGACTTTGATGTGTTCATGAAAGTACATCATGCTCATTAGGATGTCCCTCCTCCCCCCATCACCTTCCATTAAGTCAAATTCTTTGCTCAACTAGGGATTCTCCTTCATCTGGAGTCCCTCTTATGTCCTATTTTCTCCCTAGCTCCCACATATTAGGGAGAACATTTGATTTTTAATTTTTTGTGACTGACTAATCTCACTTAACATAATGTTTTCCAGTTCCATCCATTTCCCTGCAAATAACATGATTTTGTTCTTCTTTATGACTGAGTAAAATTCCATTGTGTACATATCACATAGTTTTGTAATCCATTCATCTGTTGATGGACATCTTGGCTGGTTCCATAGTTTGGCAATTGTGAAGTGTGCAGCTATATACATAGATACGCATGCATCGGTCTGATAGTTTGGTTTCCATTCTTTTGGGTAGATACCCAGAAGTGGTATTGCTGGATCATATGGTAGGTTCATTCCCATTCGTCTGAGGATCCTCCATACTGTTTTCCAAAGTGGTTGCACTAATTTGCAATCCCACCAACAACGTATTAGGGTTCCCACTTCTCCACACCCTCACCAGCATTTGTTGTTGTTTGTGTTCTTGATAATTGCCATTCTGATTTGGGTTAGGTGAAATCTCAGGGTACTTTTGATTTGCATCTCTCTGATTACTGATGATGTTGAACATTTCCTCATACATTTATTGGCCATTTGTATTTCTTTTTTTGTGAAGTGTCGATTTAGATCCTTTTCCCATTTTTTGATTGGGTTATTTGTTTCCTAGCTGTGAGTTTCTTGAGTTCTCTGTATATCCTAGATATTAGTCCTCTATCAGAAGAGTAGCTGGCAAAATTTTTCTCCCACTCTGTAGACTCTCTGTTGAGGTTCTTGATAGTTTCGTTTGCTGCACAGAAGCTCTTCAGTTTAATGCAATCCCATGTATTGATCTTCCTTTGAGTTGCTTGTGCCTTTGGGGTCTTGTTGAGAAAGTTTTTACTTGTGCCTGTGTGTTGAAGTGTTGGCCCATGCAATGCCCTCTTCAAGTAGCTGGAAGGTCTGTAGCCTGACTTCCAGGTCCTTGATCCACCTTGAGTTGACTCTTGTGCAGGGTGAGAAAGTGGGGTTTATTTCCATTTTCCTGTATATGGTTAACCAGTTTTGCCAGCACCATTTGTTAAAGAGGCTATCTTTTTTCCAGTGTATGTTTTTGGCTCCTTTGTCAAAAATCAGTTGACTGTAAGCATGTGGGTCTGTTTCTGAATCTTCTATTCTGCTCCATTGGTGTGTGTTTCTGTTTTTGTGCCAGTACCATGCTGTTTTTATTACTGTGGCTTTGTAGTAGAGTTTGAAGTCAGGTATTGTGATACCTCCTGCATGGTTCTTGTTACTAAGAACTACTTTGGCTATCCTGGACTTTTTGTTTTTCCAGATGAATTTAAGGACTGATTTATCTATGTCTGTGAGGAGTGACCTTGGTAATTTCATGGGTATTGCATTGAATTTGTAGATTACTTTTGGGAGGATGGCCATTTTGATGATATTTATTCTGCCTATCCAAGAGCATGGAAGATCTTTCCATCTTCTAAGGTCTTCGTCAATTTCTTTTTTCAGCTTTTTGTAATTTTCCTTATAGAGGTCTTTTACCTCTTTGGTTAGGTTTATCCCTAAGTATTTTATTTTTTGGGGTGCTATTGTGAGTGGAATTGTTTTCTGGATTTCTTTTTCAGTGGTTTTATGGTTGGTGTACAGGAAAGCTTCTTCTTTTTTTTTTTATTCTTCTTTTTGAAACAGGGTCTCACTAAGTTGTGGAGGGCCTCACTAAGTAGCTGAGGCTGGCCACGAACCTGGATCCTCTGGTCTCAGCCTCCCAAGTACTGGGATTACAAGCGTGTGCCACCATGCCCAGCTTAAGCTTCTGATTTTTGAAGATTGATTTTGTATCCAGACACTGCTGAATTTGTTGATCAGTTCTATAAGTTTTTTGGCTGACTTTGTTGGGTCTTCTAAGTAAAGTATCATGTCATCTGCAAAGAGGGATAGTTTTAGTTCCTCTTTCCCTATTTTTACCCCTTTGATTTCCTTCTCTTGCTTATTGCTCTGTCTAGAGTCTCAAGTACAATGTTGAACAGAAGAGGTGATAATCGACATCTTTGTCTTTTCCTGTTTTTAGTGGGAACTCTTGCAGTTTTTCTCCATTTAATATGATGTTGGCTGTGATCCTATTTTATGTTGCCTCTATGATGTTGAGGTATGTTCCTTCTATTCCGATTCTCTGCAGTGCTTTTAGCATGAATGGGTGTTGGAGCTTGTCAAATGCTTTTTCAGCATCAATTGAGATGATTATGTGATTTTTATCTTTGATTCTGTGTATATGGTGAATTACATGGATTGTTTTTCGTATATTGAACCAGCCTTGCATCCCTGGGATGAACCCGACTTAGTCATGGTGGATAATTTTCTTGATGTGGTTTTGAATGCGCATTGCTAGTATTTTGTTTAGCAATTTTTTTTTTTTTTTTTTTTTGCAGTACCGGGGATTGAACTCAAGGGCATTCTACCTCCGAACTATACCCCCAGCCCTATTCTTTATTTTGAAACTGAGTCTCACTAAGTTGCGGAGTGCCTCACTAGGTAGCTGAGGCTGGCCACGAACCCGGATCCTCCGGTCTCAGCCTCCCGAATGCTGGGATTACAAGCGTGCGCCACCATGCCCGACTTAGCAATTTTGCATCTAAGTTCATCAATGATATAGGCCTATAGTTTTCTTTTCTTGAGCTGTCTTTATTTGGCTTTGGTATTAATGTGATGTTGGCTTCATAGAAAGTGTTTAGAAGGGTTCTGTTTCTTTCTATTTCACGGAATAGTTTGAGAAGTATTGGGATTAGATCTTCCATAAATGTTTTATAAAATTCACTTGGAAAACCATCTGGTCCTGGACACTTGTTTGATGGTAAACTTTCTATTGCTGTTTCTATTTCTTTAATTTTTATTGGTTGGTTTAAATTTTCTATATCTTCTTGGCTCAATTTAGGAAGGTTGTATATATCTAAAAAATTGTCAATTTCTTCCACATTTTCCATTTTGTTGGAGTATAGTTTTTCAAAATAGTTTTTGATGATCCTCTGTATTTCCGCACTGTTGGTGGTAATATTACCTTTTTCATCTCTCATTTTGGTAATTTGGGTTTATTCTTTCTTTCTTTTGGTTAGGTTGGCCAATGGTTTATCTATCTTGTTTATTTTTTCAAGAAACCAGCTTTTGGTTTTGTTGATTTTCTGTATTTTTTTATTCTCTATTTCATTAATTTCTGCTTTGATTTTCATAATTTCCTGTCTTCTGTTGGCTTTGGGGTTAGACTGTTCTTGTTTTTCAAGGGCTTTGAGCTGTGTCATTTGGTTATTTATTTGGTGAATTTCCGTTCTTCTTATATGGGCACTCAGTGCTATAAATTTTCCTCTTAGTACTGCCTTTAAGGTGTCCCAGAGGTTTTGATATGTTGTGTCTTTGTTTTCATTGGTTTCTAAGAATTTTCTAATTTCTCCCCTTACTTCTTCTATGACCCATTCCTCGTTCAGCAATGTGATGTTCAGTCTCCATGTGTTTACATGGTTACTCTGGGTCTTCTTAGAGTTGATTTCTAGTTTCACTCCATTGTGGTCTGAAAAGATGCAGGGAATTATGTTACATTTTTTGAATTTGCCAGTGCTCTCTTTGTGGCCCAGAATGTGATCTGTTTTGGAGAAGGTTCCATGCACTGCTGAGAAAAATGTGATTTCAGTTATAGTCGGGTGAAATATTCCGTATGTGTCTAACAGGTCCATTTGGTTTATGGTATTATTTAGGTCTGACGCATCTTTACTGACCTTTTTCTTAGACGATCGGTCTAGTGATGTGAGAGGAGTATTGAGGTCTCCTAGTATTTGTGTATTGGGATTTATGTGTGACTTTATATCATGCAGAGTTTGTTTTATGAAAGTGGCTGCACCTACATTCGGGGCATAGATGTTGATAATTGTTATTTCCTCTTGCTAGATTGTTCCTTTTACTAGTAAAAAATGACCCGCTTTGTCTTTTTTGATGAGCTTAGGCTTGAAATCTAATTTATCCTATATCATAGTTGCTACTCCTGCTTGTCTTCAAGTTCCATTGGCATGGATTACCTTACTCCAGTCCTTCACCTTTAGTTTGTGGGAATCTTTGCTTGTAAGGTGTGTTTCTTGCAGGCAGCATATAGATGGATTCTGGGTTTTAATCCATTTTGCTACCTTGTGCCTTTTTATTGGGGAGTTGAGACCATTTATATTCAGTGTGATTATTTAGAGATGATTTTTAATTTCTAACATTTGAGTTGTGACTTCTGTTTGCGGTAGTGTTTGTTCTTCTTTGCCTAGTTGTTTGCTTCCTGGAAATTATTGTTTCTCTGGTTCTGATGTTTACTTGTTAGTTCTTCTTTGGAGTTAATCTCTTTGAGTATTTTCTCTAGGGCTGGTTTGGAAGACATAAATACTTTCAGTTTCTGTTTGTCATGGAAGGTTTTTATATCTCCATCAATTTTGAGAGAGAGTTTTGCTGGGTAGGAGAATCTTGGCTGTAAGTTATTTTCTTTCAGAGTTTGGAATATGTTACTCCAGCCCTTCCTGGCTTTCATGACTTGGTTTGGGAGGTCTGGAGTGATTCTAATCGGTTTGCCTCTAAATGTCACTTGGCCTTTTACTTTTGTTGCCTTTAGAATTCTTTCCTTAGCCTCTACATTGGTCAGCTTGATTATTATGTGGCGTGGTGAACCTCTTCTTTGGTCTTGTCTAGAGGGGGTTCTGAACCTGTGTGTCGACTTCTCTTTCTATGTTTGGAAAATTCTCTGATACTATTTCTTTGAAAAGTTTGTTTATTCCATTAGTTTCAACTTCTAATCCCTCTTCTATGCCTATTATTCTTAGGTTAGCTCTTTTAAAATTGACCCAGATCTCATCAATGTCCGTTTCATACTGTCAAATTTTTTTTTCTAGATTATGTATAATGGATTCATTTTTGGAATGGTGATCTTCTAGGAGTGATATTCTGTTTTCCATGTGGTCTAATCTACTGTTTATAGTTTGTATTGATGCCTTCACTTCTATTATTGCATCTTTCACATCCTGCACTTCCCTCAAGGTTTCTCTATGATTCCTGCTCAGGGTGTCAGATTCTTTGTTTATTTGTTCCTTTATTTCTTTCCAGCTCTCTCTGCATTCTTTCTGGAGGTTTTGTATCATTTCTAATATTAAAGATCTGAATTGATTTTCTGGTAAGCTCTGCCATTCTGTGTTGTTGAGTTCTGTTACTGTGGGGTTGTGTTGACTCATTGTTTCTTTGCTATTTTTCCTTCCTATGGTTTCCCTCTTCTTACATTTGTATCTTTGCTGCTCTTACATGCTTTCTATAAATTTATAGGTTTCTTAGTTTTATTTTCTCTCTGTGAATTGTATCTTATACTGAGTTGCAATTACTCTGGTACTTCTTCTGCCCGTTCTATTGGTGTCTTTGATGGGTTTTAGGTGTTGACTTCTAGGGTCTAGAAAAAGCTAACAAAGCAACCAATCCTCCAAATAAACATAGATAAAATGAAGCAATGCAAGGTGAAAACAGGGTAAAAATGAAACAAAACAAAAAACCCCAGAAACAAAAAACAACAGCAAGAAACAAAATAAAAATCCCCGCAAGTTTGTAAGAACAGACCTGATTTGGCCTCTGCAGATCTTTTGGGTGGATCCCTGCTGCTGTGGGCGGCTGGCAAAATGGCGGCTGACAAGATGGCGGCTGCTACTGCCGTGCACGCACCGGCTCCCCGTTCTCCCTGGTCTGCTTTTGGGTTCCGACCAACTGCCCCTGTTGCTTTACTCACTTTTATTCTGCTTTGCTTCTATTTCCTTCCGTCAAGAAACTGTTCCTGTGGCAGTGTTGATTCAGGCTCTGCAGTGCAGTTATCTCTGCTTCGGCTCTGTAGGGAGAGGTGAGCTGGGATGGCCCTGTTTGGGCTTAAGCTGGTTGTACCATGCGTTCTGGTCACTGTCGAAGGTGCCTCGATATGCTGCCTGGCTAGGATGAGGAGTTCAGGAGTCGCTCACTCCACCTCTGGTCGCTGAGAATGCAGAAGGTCGTTATATATTCCTTTGTCAGTAGACCCCATGCTGGGGGCTGGCTCAATGGTGTCCACCACTCAGCAGCATGGCGCCGCGGCCCCAGAGACGGGCTTCTGTGCTCTCCCTGGTCCACCTTCCGGATTCTGATCAGCTGTATTTCAGATTTTGTAGAGTTGTCCACCTTTTTGTTGTTTTTTTTCTTCTGTCAAGAAGCTGCCTCTAAAGCCGGGCGTGGTGGCGCACGCTTGTAATCCCAGCATTCGGGAGGCTGAGACCGGAGGATCCGGGTTCGCGGCCAGCCTCAGCTACCTAGTGAGGCACTCTGCAACTTAGTGAGACCCGGTTTCAAAATAAAGAATAAAAAATAGGGCTGGGGGTATAGCTCGGAGGTAGATCGCCCCTGAGTTCAATCCCCAGTA
>PVLC010026135.1:6942-23091 GCA_004027655.1 Graphiurus murinus | reverse complement strand
AAAAAAAAAAAAAAAAAAAAAAAAAAAAAAAAAAAAAAAAAAAGGCATGGAGAGCTTTATTCAAATGATACCTTATAAGCCCAATAAGCAGAGTGGATAAGTGATCCTTATTTAAGTAGTGGTGATGGGGAAGGAAGACCACGACCTGACTTCCTCGCCCACTCCTTGGTGGTCCTGGCACCATCTCCACGGAGTCAAGTACACCTAGGGTCCCCCTCACCTCTGCTATCCTCTAATTCTATCTCCCATCCCATCTCCTGATTCAGGCTGCCGAGTGTGGAGGAAGCAGAGGTGCCCAAACCATCACCCCCAGCCCCCAAAGATGAGGATGAAGACATCCAAACCATTCTCAGGACTCGGAAGGAGCGGAGGCAGAGGAGGCAGGCAGTGGAGGCTGCCCAGGGGCCCATCCGGGAGAGGCTGGAAGCGGAGGAGAGCAGGGACAGTTCTCGCCCCCAGGAGGTCACGCAGCAGGCCCTAACACCCAAGAAGGAACTGGAGCCCCGGCCTCGAGGGAGACTGAGCCGGGAGCAGTGGGGCCCCTGGGCCCAGGAGGAGGAGCGCTTGGTGAGCCAGGAATCAGGTGCCAGGAAGAAGGGGCTTCCGGAGGAGGCTCCAGCTCCAGCTCCAGAGAAGACCCCAGTCTCTGAGAAATCCCCTGTGTTGGAGAAGACAGCAGTGCCAGCCAAGAGATTGCTCTCAGAGGAAACCTGCGTCTCTGAGAAGCGGTCCACCCTGGAGAGGGCGTCCTTGACCGAGAAGACAGCAGCCATGGACAAGAGAGGCAGCTCAGACAGGAAGCCCATTCCAGAAAAAACAGGTGTCTCAGACAGGTCTCCAGTCCCTGAGAAAACATCCGTCTCCGAGAAGACAGCAGCATCAGAGAAAAGATCCATCTCGGAGAAGAAGCCGGTTCTAGAGAAGGCGAGTGTCTCTGAGAAGGTACCTGAGAGGAGACTGGTGTCTCAGAAAGCTGCCATCTTTGAGAAGACGCCGGCCTCAGAGGCAAAGCCAGCTCAGAGGAGGGCTGCAGCCGCAGAGGGAAGCCAGGCCGCCACCAGGGAGCAGAGAGGGCCGGTCCTCCTCCGTGGGAAGAACTCCCCGTCCTCCTCCGTGGAGCACAGCACTCCGGATCCTCCCACGGTGGCTTCCCGCCTCCCGCCCATCACACTCCAGGTTGGCAGTGCTCCTGTCCCCACCCCCCAAGTGGCCTCCCCGTCCATCCTGTTGGTGGCCTTGGCTCCCTTGCTGCCTCCTCTTCTTCCATTTTTAGGCTGTTCTTGGCAGTTTCTTTTCCCCCCGATTCTCCCAGCCATTTTCAGAACAGGGGCACTGTGATAGGCCATTGGTGGAGCTGAGAGGGGCACCAGTGGTGTGGCAGGGAGCACCTGGGACCCCGCACCACATCCTTATCCAGGATCTGGACTTCAGGACCCCAGTAGGCTCTTAGGAAGCCTAGGGTCCTTCCAGAAGCTCTCCTAGAAGGCTCTGCCTAGGAGCTTGGGCACATGGGGCTTGCCAGACTTCCCTCAGTGGAGGTAGGAGAGTGAGGCACGGGGATGTCACTCTCTCCTTCCTCCTGCAGCTCCTGGGAGGAGCCAGGCCACATGGGATCCCTAAAGTATCTTGGGCTCAGGGTTGTCTGGGCTTGGTAGGGCCCTAGGAAGGTGAGCATTTGACCTCTTGTCTGACACCTGCTCTGCTTCACTCAGGTGAAAATCCCCAGCAAGGAAGAAGAGGCAGACACCTCCTCCCCTACTCAGCTCACCTACAGCAGCTCCCTCAAACGCTCCAGCTCCAGGACCATCTCCTTCCGGGTAAGAGTCCAGGGCATCCTTGACTCCAATCCACTGCAGGGCAAGCCAGGGAAACCAGCACCTGTTGCAGTGTAGGATCCTTGGGTTACACAGCAAGAAGATCCTCTGGGTAGAGGGAGAGGGGCTTTGGATTCCCATGGTGGCTGGCAGAAAACAAGTCATGTTAAAGGAAAGCAGGTGAATGACCTACAAGGTGCGTGTGAATAACACGAGCAGCCCCACCTAGTGGGGAAGGCTGGAGCTGCAGGAAGATGGCACATGTGGGGCCCAGGCTGGGAGACTAGAGCCTGCCTTCATCAATTCTGGTCTTTGCCCAGGAGGCCTGTCCAGAAGGGAGGGTAGGGCAGAAGCAGCAGGGCTCCCCTAGTGCTCCCTGATCTGCCCCTGCCCCAATAGTGCAAACTGTGGCCTTGTCCCAGTGTTTATTCATGAGTCTTATGTTCACTGGGTCAACTACTCCTTCATTGATTTACATTGTGCCCTAATATGTGCTAGCCCTGGGGAAGAGGCTGGAGGCCTGAGGTTGACCATTACCCTCAGGTCTCTTGGTCAGTGGAGAGGCAGATGGGAAAATAGGTTCCCTGAGCAGGGCTAGAGAAGGCAGAGGAATGACTGTGGAAGCAGGTGCTTTCCAAATAAGACGAGTCCTCTAACAAAGGCTTGGCCACATATTTCTTTGGTGATGGGGGGATCTGAGGAGGAAGAAATGTACTGAGAGCTGAGCCCCTCATTTGAGGGAGGGCCAGTGACCTCTCTGGGACCCCCTACTCACTCACACCACTCCTTCTCATTTCAGATGAGCCCCAGGAAAGACAATTCAGAAGTGACCTTAACCCGCAGGTGGGAGGCCTAGAGGCTTGACTCTCTCCTGTCCAGTCGTGTATTTCCCGAGCACCTGCCAGTCTCCCTCCTTGTACCATAGGGCGTGGGAGGGGAAGGTGCAGATCTTGCTGGGCTCTGGACCTGGCAGGGGGGTGGATTAACAGAAGGGACAAGAGGGAACAGGGAGGGGAGGCATCTGGGAGAGCTGCTTGGAGGAGGCAGCGCTTGGGTGGGGCTCTGAAGGGTAGGAGGTAAGTGGGAGGAGGGCTTTTGAGGAGGGATAGGGAAGCCTCCGGTTGGGTGGGCCTGGGTGGGGACCTGGAACTCTATATGTTTCATAAGTACCTTGGTGCAAGTGGTCTGAGGATTGTACATTGGAAAAACCGAAACAGGATCTGAAAAGTAGCTGTGCTTACCTTAGGAATTCCTTCCACTTGTACTGTGTTCATCTGCCCTCCAATCTAACTGAGGCCTCCTACTGAGGCTAGGCCGGGGTGGGGATGGAGGAGGAGGAAAGAAAGATAAGACACAGTGGCTGCCCTCAAGCACGAGAGCCACCCAAGCAGCGAGGTGCAGACACAGGAAAGTAAACCTAGGGCTGGGCTGGGAGCTCAGGAGCTGCTGAAACAGTTCGGCCCAGGAGCTAGGAAGGTATCAGAGCAGTTGACATGCAGCTCGGGACTTGCTGAACTAGGGGGAGACTCCCAGGTAGAAAACTGGAGGAATGGCATTTTTAATATTTATTTTTAAATTGGTGCATTATAATTGCACAGAATTGTGGGATTCGTTGTTTTTTATGTGCGCATGCGCTTAACATAATTTGGTCCATTTCAAGGACTGGCATCTTAAACAGAGGGAACAGCATGTGAGAAAGCGTGCTGAGGAACATAGGTGCCCAGACTGCTGGCACATAGCTGGCTGGCAGGGAGGGGAGGCGGGGACCGGACCACAAGAGCTTTGCGTGCTGTGCCGGGGTTTGGTCCCTGTCCTGTGACCCAGGGGGCTGAGCTGGAAGGACAGGATAGGATGGGTTTGTGGGAGGAGCAGTCAGTGGCAGTGGGGAGGAGAGCTGGGTGGCGGGCAGGGAGAGTGGGAGGTAACTAAGGTGGCAGGGCAGGTGAGAAGGACCAGGTTTTGAGGTGGAGTTAGTGGAAGGGACAGGGTATGGGAGGGGACAGGGAAGATGCTTCCACTCCTCTGCTGTTCTACTGAATGGCTTGTTTCTCCAGAGGTAAGGAAAATCTCTGGAATCTGTCGTCTTCCTTGGCCAACCCGTTACAGTCTACTGTGCATTGGAGGGCCATGCTGTCTTTGCCAAAATGTTGGCATGTGGAAGGGGCTATTCCTCAGGCTCTGGGGACAGGGCTGGCCTCCCTGGGGGCGGGGTGTCTGACCTGGCTTGTCACATCCAGTCTTCCTATCCTGCAGTGCCAGTGTGAGGCTGCCAGCCAGCTCAGTCAAGTTAGGAGAGAAGCTGGAGAGATACCACACAGCCATACAGGTATGGGGGGCTCTTCCGGAGGGGCGGGGGTCCCCGGCCAGTGTGGTGTGGTGTGGCCCACGCACCTCACAGTCAGGCCTCAGCTGCTTGTGTTTCTGCTTCCAGAGATCAGAATCCGTCAGGTCGCAAGGCTCCTCCCGCACTGAGTTCTTTGTGGCTCCTGCAGGTGTGGCCAGTAAGCGCCACCTCTTTGAGAAGGAATTGGCTGGCCAGAGCCGTGCAGAACCTGCCTCCAGCCGGAAGGTGTGGGGGGAAACCCAACGGGGGGGGGGTCCTTAGCTCTATGAGCCCCGAGGTCTTCAAAGCCCAAAACCAGGTCTTGGCAATGATGAAAACTCTGGACTTTGACCTGTGTGGGTGTTGGCAGAACCGTCCTATGTGTGTCCCTAAGCCGACTCTCCTTAGCTGGCACATAGGCCTCTAAGGTGGGGGCTGGCCCAGGTGTAGATGGCATGGGTGGATGGATGGGGGAGTGAAGCAGAGTCCTATCCCCATTCCAGGGCCTCTAAAAGTGCCTCGTGGTTGCCAGCTGCCCCAAACCCTGAGCTGGAGCCTTTCTTTCTAGGAAAACTTGAGACTGTCTGGAGTTGTGACATCCAGGCTCAACCTGTGGATCAGCAAGACCCAGGAGTCTGGAGATCAGGACCCCCAGGTACCCTGTCCCTCCCTGATGTCTTACTGTGGTTCCTTTTGTGGTGGAGTGAGCCAGGTCAGAGGAGGGCCAGGAGAGCAATGACTGGCTTCAGGAGAGGAGACTTAGGGAAGGGGAGCTGTGGATGAACCGGTGGGTCAGAAGGCAGCAGAGGGGAGGAAAGGGAGTCTTGGGTCCTTTTCCCTTTTAGGAAGGGGGAGGGCATCCTAATAGGGGTATGGGCCTGTGGGATCCCAAGCCCCTCCCCAGCCCTGCCTTACTTACTGGTCTGTACCCAATGCCCCCAATCAGGATGTACGGAAAGAGTCGGCTGCCACCAAGAGGACTCAGTGGGGAAAGAAATCGGACTCCTCCCTGGATGCTGAGGTGAATACAGTGGAGGGGCCAGAGGTACAGGCAGGAGGTCCCCACATACCCACCTGTGTGTCCCCACTAATTGGCCTACAGTTGCATGGTCCAGGTCCCCAGAATGCCCCCGTCCCTGCGTGCCTGGCTGGTTTGACCTCCACAAGCCCTCTGCAGGCTGAAATACTTCTGCAAAGCCACACCCTCTTCAGCCAGGAGACCTTAGGTCTCTGATCCAGTGTGGGTGTGGGACTTGGGCAAAGGGATGGCTTCTTGTCCAGAAAAATGACCTCGTTCCCCCCACAGCCCTAGGAAACTTCCTTCTCTTATTCTAATTGACCTTTGCCCCACAGGTGTGACAAGCCCTGCCAAGACAGACTACCAGTGGCCCTTCCTCATGCCAGGCCCTGACCTCCTGCTGCAGCATCCCCGTCCCTCACTGCCTCGCTCCCTTCCTGTCTCTGGACCTGCCTGACCAGGGCCCCTGGCAGCTGTGACTATTGGGGTCACTCAGCTAGCCCAGGCTTTGGGGACAAGTGTGCCCCAGCACCTTCTTGTCCTGCTGCAGGCACTGGAGATCCTGGGACCCAGCGGCAGCCCGGACATAGCGCTGATACACATCAGCTCTGTGGAGCCTCAGCGTTCTGCCCAGAGACGTCCCCTCCCTCCTGCTCCCTTCCAGGGTCAGGACATGACTGTTTCTCAAGAATTCCAGGGTCACCTGTCCCATCTGCTCCCAGCAGGGGCCTCCATGTGCTTGTGATGTCTCCTGCACTGAGGCCTGGACCCACCCACCTTAGTCCCTGGGGCCAGGGCCCACTCAGGCCAGAGTGTGAAGGAGTAGCCACATGCCGTCCATGTCCCCCCTCCCTGCTTTGTGTCCCTCCCCTCCCTGGCCTGCTGCCCAGGCCAGGAGCTCAGTGCCTTTTGGTGCAACTGCTTATCCTACCATCTCTCCAAAACCTGTTCTCAGGAAGGATCTGATAAACTCGTTCATTCTCAGGTGTAAATGATGGGTAATACCTTAAGTGAATTTCTTCCCAGAGGCTTTGCTTGCTAACAACAAACATCTTCAGAGTACGAGGAGGATCATTTCCCTGGTTCCTTGGCTTCTCCTCATAGCCAGGTGGTAGGCTTGCCACTCAGTGGTCCTAGCTCCATGATTTGGGAGTGGAGAACTGCCACATACAGCGCCCAGCCTATCTGTATCCCCACCTTCTCCCCAAATTCATTCCCCCCAATACCATGATCCATGTGTACTTAGAAAGTGCTGGTCCTACCTCGATGACTTGGGAGTCGAGAACTGACATGCGCAGCCTGTCTGTACCCCAACCTTCTCCCCAAATTTGTTTTCCCAATACCATGGTCTACAAGTGCTTAGAAAATGTTGCATGATTGGAAAGTCCAGGACAAACCAAACAAGTCAATCTGGTTCCCTACAAAGCCTTTAAGGCCATAGTGTAAAAAATATTTTTTCTTTAATCATTAGACTCTGATTTTACCCAGAACTAGCTGGGGGTGAGAATAGCTGTGGAGCCTTCACCCTGCCCCCCGCCCCCGAATACACCCCTTGCTGGCCTGGGGAAACTCCAGGGCTTCTCAGAATGTGGCTTATAAGGGCAGCACAGGCCCCAGCATCCTAAGCTTGTGGGCAGAAGCAGCCAGACTTGCCCCAGTCTTTGTAGGGCCTCTGTCTTGGGCCTGTGGTCCAGGGGCCCTGTGCTGGCTTCTCAGTGCCCCTGGGTTAGCCCACTTCCATTGGTAAGTCTCCTTTTGTCACCCCTTGCCTGCCCTGAGCACCCTGCACTCCCACTAGGGCTACAGCTTCTCCAAGTACGTCAGCTCTACCCTGAGAGTTGACTGAAGCTGGGTAGCACAGAGGCAGGGAAGAGGTCTGAGTACTGCCCAGAGGCCCAGGAAGCCCCACTAGCTGAACCTGCTGGGAATTTGAATATGACCCCGAGCCACTTCCCTTCTCTGAGCCTCAGGGTTCAAGCAGGTGGCCTCAGAAGACTTTCAGATGCTCACACTCTATGCTCTGGGGAGTCCCGCTGGCTGATGGACTTCTCCAGCCAGCAAAACTCCCACACCAAGGATCTTGGAAGCCGCCTTTGGGCAGCAGGAGGGGCTGTTCTGACAGCTGTGGCCTCAGGGTGGTGGCACCCTTTCACCTGTTCACCTGCCCTGGGGTGCCCTTGGAATGCAGGCTGCTGGGGAGATTGTTCGAGGGAGGCTCTGTGGTTTCTTTGCATTCATGCACCTAATGTGTGAGGGCCCTTCCCTCTTTACTGTCCGGGAGAAAACTGATAAACAAGATGCATGCACAAGGTGAATAGCTGGTAATAAATTACGTGTGGCAGATGGGCCACGGAGGCCTCTGGGAGGAGGTGACACTCAGCTCCCCTGGAGACACAACAAGTCTCCTACCTGCTCAAAATCCCTTAACCTGTCTTCCTACTCTGCTGTGGTGGCCCTGGGACCCTGCAAGTGTTTGGTCCTCAAATTTGCAAGCACTGTTCCAGAAGATGCTTCATCCCTTCCATTCTGGTTTTGCTTTCTCTTCCCACTGGGAGTCACTGGGAGGTGACTTTTGTATGATCAAGGACAGGGGCATCCAGAATCAGGTCAGAGTCAGAGGTGATCCTGCGGTGCCACGATGTGTCTGCTGGGTGGTGACCAGCTTTTCTTGTTAAGTGACACTCTCAAGAGCTCTCTGGATGAAGCCCCTGCCTTAGAAAGCTCACACCTATGGTCCATAGACAACTAAGAATTTACTGTGTTCCCACACCCCCAGGGGGCTCTGTGGGTATCTAGATACCAGCACCCCTCTTTCAGGCTTCTATCCAAACAAGGTATGGCCTGATTAAAGGATTCTTTGACTTCCTAGGAATAGTTTTAGGGAGGTTTAGGAAAAGCAACTCCTGTGTTCCAGGAGATTCCAGGCCAGGACCTGAGGCAAAGCAGGTCCCTCATGGGTTAGATAAGAGACAGGGCCCAGGAGGCTGCCCTTACTGTTTGAATAGCTGATTCCCGCCCCACCATCACTTTGTGAATTTTCTCTCTAGCTGCCTCTTTCTGTCAAGCCCCTCTGCTTCCCCATGGCCCCCCTCTTTCCCAGGATGCTGGCCACAGGCCTGTGGCTTCTGCTTGTCCTGCTGCTGATCTGCTGGCAGTGTGGGGGCCCACGTGGACCAGGATAAGCCCGGAGGTAGGGGATCAAGGCCATTAGGCCCAGAGGCTGCTAGGGACCATGGAGGAGACAGTGTCAGCTGAAAGAGTCTGCTAGCAGCCTGGGTGTGAATCAAATGGCAGTCCCTTGTGCAGAAGATGCACACTGTCATTCCCAGGTGGTAGGACTGAGGAGAGTGAACACTGGGAAGGCTGGACATGTGGCCAGGAGGAAGGAGAAAGGGGCAGAGAAGGGCAAGACACTTCCTCTGTTCATGGAAAAACAAGAGTATGGATCACTAATGAGCAAGATCTGAAACTGTCAGGGGGCTCAGAGATGGGGACATGGGGAGAGGTGGTCCTGGTCCAGAGCACGGCCCTTCCTTCCGAGCCAGGCAGAATCTGGGACATAGAAACTCAGAGAAATGGATCGGGGCAATTGGTCAGCTCAGCGGCCCACGGACTTGGTCTCTTCCTCCTTTTTCATTTTCAGCAGGCACTGAACCTGTACTTGGGGCCATGGACATACACGTGCACTCCAACCACACAACCCTGGGCCTGGCCTTATGGGTCTGACAGTCTAGTAGGATGAAAAGGTCATGATGTTAAAGCCCTTGAGGAATAAACTTACCTCATGGCCCCTTCATATAACCCATATAATGGCCATTCTAACCTGTACCTCACCTCCTCTATCTGTTGAAGTCCATTCTTTGAGAGGAGGGCTTGGCACATGGTCTTGGGGGTCGTGGAGAAGAAGGCCCACTTTACAGATACCCTCACCTGTATCTGTAGCCTGCCCAAGGCTACTTGGCCCATTAGAAGCAGCCAGCGGCCTGGAAGACATCTTCACCCACAGCATCATATCCAGCGGTGCTGTAGACAAGCACCTACTCTCGGCCCCCAGGACCCTGGTGCTGAGGCCCTCGGGGTATCTTGGAGGTTGCCTTCTGCCTCCAGCCTGCCCTCCCAGGCCTTGGTTGCTGGCACCTGCTTTATCAGGATTCTCAAGAGGGACAGCTGGTTTATGTTACAAGCCTGTTCCCTGCATATCTGTTCTGGTTTTAAATAGCTTATCTGAGCAGCTGGAGGACCACATGGGCTTATATGGCGTGGGGTACATATTTCTTTAGCCCTGTCCTCGGCACCTGCCAAAATAGCAGCCAACACTCCTCCATTGTGTCCCCCCTCCCCGTCTCCTGCCACACATTCCTCCCACCGCAGGGCTTGGCTCGCAAGGCCCCAGCCCACATGCCTGCTTAAAGCCCTCTCCATCCCCTGCCCGAGCCCAGTCCCTGCTGAGGCCGAGCAGACACCTCCAGGATCTGTCGGTAGCCCCTGGTCAGAGGTAAGACTTGGGCAAGGCTCCCGGGAAGGGGAGAGGAGGCGGCGGGGGTGCAAGGGTCCTGGCCTGGCACTTTCCCCAGCATCCACCTGGGTCACTTCTGAGTGGACACCGGATAGAGGAGGCCACACTTCAGAGGAGCTGAAGTGCAGCAGAGTGGAGAGAACTCTGTTTTAGCAATTGGAGGCCAGGGTTCAAGTCCTAGATCTGCCACTAAATTAGATGCTATGCAGTTGTTGAAACTTGGGTAGGTCATTTCCCTCCCTGGGCCTCCATTTCCTCTTCTGTAGACTGGCCTAGGTCATTGCTGGTCCTCTGCCTGCCCTAAACACAACATAGCTCTAACCAAGAGGGATCCCCCAAATTGCTTAGCCCATGCTCCCAGCTTTAGTCCAAGAGTCATCTACCTTCCCAGGTGGTTCTTCTTAAGGTCTAGCCATCAGAGTGAGACCTTGACCAGGTGAGTCCTGGTGTTCAAATTCACAGCAGAAACCCAGAGACTGTTCTGGCCAAACGTCCAGCAGCAGGTTGACTCTCAGGGGCCTCTCCAAGCTGCCCTGTGAATTCTCTGGACTTCCCTGGCCCAGAATCACTTCTCTCTCCAGAGACAAGCAAGAGTTGAGCAGCCCTGGCAGAGGGTGATGGGGGGAGGACCCCACTGGGAGGACCTTTCATAGGGCTGAGCCAAGCTTGTTGGCTTTAGAGGGTAAATGCTGGGTCTAGCTGCCACCCCTGTCCCCTGTATCCTTGCAAGTGGGACCCTCATTCCACCCCACCCACAGGGACACAGCTTCCTCTGGGCATTGGAGTGGCAGACAGAGATAGCTTCCCTTGATTTTTAGCTTCTCCTGGGCACACTGAGCGAATATTCGGGGAGGGGTTGCTTGGAGCATTAAGGCATCTCACACATTCCGCAGAGGGTGCAGCTGGGAAGCCGCTTGACCTCCAGAATTCCTGCTCTGATCCCCTACTCACAGGGCAAGTCCTTCCCTGGGACAAATGAGGAATCCCGGAGGATCAAGTTGCCTGAAGTCCCCCCCTCCTACCCCTAATGCCCCCCCCCCCTCCCCAATCCATCAGCTCCCCTGGCGGCTAACAGCTGTAGGTTTAGGAAGATTCTAGCTGAATGTTGGGGACAAGGGCTGAGGAACAAGACCTGCCCTGCCCAGAAACTAGGAGTCTGTCCCTGTAAGACTGGAATTTGAAGCTCCTCCATTTTATAGAGAGGTCAACTGAAGTCCAGAGAGCTTGGGTGACTAAACTAAGACCACACAGAAAAAGCTGGTGGCTGATCTTCTGATCCCCCCACTCCCAACAAGGTCAGCATTCTTTCTGCCTCCTGTAGTTTGTGCTTTCCTCTCCAAGAAAGGTGACCCTAGCTCCCTGTAGAGATTAGGCTGGAGAGCAGCCTGTGGAAGCCGGGGCCTGGGTTCAGGACACAGGCGCCTCAGGACATTCCCATACCATGCTTTGCCAGGTTCTTGACCTTCTCCTGTTCAGGAGCCCCAGGTGCAACTCCCCCCCCCCCTTCCCCTTCATCGCCTTTGACCAACTGGCTTGGCTCTGTCCTCTGGGCTGAAAGCCCCCCTGCAGCCTCCATGGTCTGTGTGCTATTTTTAGGAGCTGGATGGGACTCCCTGGAGCAAGGAGAGGAGTCCAAGTTGCTCTTTCCTCCTCTGAGCCCCAGCACCACACCCAGTGGCCCTGAGCTGGTGGGAGGGCAGGACGGGAGAGAAGCCAGAGGGTTGAGCCCCAGTCCAGCCGCATACCATTCCCCTGAGAAACTTTTCCCTCCTCCCTGAGGTCAGAGGCTCCTCCTGGGGCTCGGGCAGTTCCCCAAGTTCTGGCTGCTCCCCTGGGGTTCAGGCAGTGTCTGTCGCCATTCATCTGTCCTCCCCTAGTGAGGGTCTCTTCTCTTTGGTGACTCATCTTGAGCCTCTCTTGGAGACCCTGGGGTTTGAGTCTTTTTTTCAGCAGAATGAGGCTCGACCCCTTGCTATAACACCTTGTACACATTTAGCAATTTAGCATCCCTTCTCCCTGCGTCGGTAGTAACAAGTGTCTCAAAGCTGCTGTCCACAGTTCCATGTGAACAGGGACCCCCCCCCCCCCCCCGCCCCTAGCCCCATCTCCATCCTGCTCCAGCAGAGGGAGCAGGGGAGGGGCTGTAGCCACGCCTGTCCCTAACCCAGCAGCTCTGGACCAATCCCAGTCTCCACCGATAGGGACAACTGGGGAGTGGCAGCTCCTTTGGAACCCCAGCCTCAAAGGGGCTGCCTTGAGGCCGGCATCATTTCAATCCACCAGAGCACTGGCTCTCACTGGATGTCCATGGATAGGTACTGGGGCTGGTCTCAGCCAACATGTTGGGACATATAGGAAGAGGTGGAGAAGGAGTGAGCAGGACTGTCCACGTGCTGCTGTCCTCACCCTGGCAGCTTGGGTCAGGCAGAGGGCAGCAGCAGCAGTGGCAGGCTCCAATGTTGGGCAGCTGGCCAGGGGCACAGGCACAGGAGAAAGATCAAAGGGTGGTCCTGCCCGTCATTCTGATTCCACTCCCACCTGACTTCAGCCTCACCCTCATGCCACCTGTCCCTTCTCTCCCTTACAATGGATTATCAGAAGGTTGCAAGGCTGTCATATTGCAAACACCAAGGGGAACCATTTGCATTTCATGAGTGGGCGGTGCTATGCCTCAGGAGGCTGGGTTATAATCATCATCAGTTGAGCGCCTACTCTGCTTTACACCAACCCCAACCAAGAGAAGAGCAATTTCATAGCAAAGGGAACCAAGGGTCAGGGAAGTGAAATGACCTTTCCAAGGTCACACACAAAGGCGAGATGGAGCCAGTGTTCAAAGCCAGATTAGTCTCACCCTTTGAGGCCTTGCTTTCCCACTTCTCACCGGCTTTTCCCTGTCCGCCTGTGCGGGCAACACCTGACCTCGCCTAATGCCTTCCACTTTCATTAATATCAGCTGGATCTTCTTAAAGGCCTTCAAGAGGCAGGATGTGTACACTTTATCTCCACAGTACAGAGAAAGAACTGATGTTCAGAGATATTAAAGAGACTTGCCCAAACACCCTCAGCAAAGAAACGGAAGAAGATTGGAATCTAGATCATCTGTTCCGGTCACAGTGAGGGGAGTGCCGTAAAACACGTTCCCCTTGTAATCCCAGGACTTGGGAGGCTGAGACAGGAGGATCACAGGCTTACAGCCAGCCTTAGAAACTTAATGAGGGCTTGTTTCTGAATAAAAAATAAAATAGGGATGGGGTTGTAGCTCAGAGGTAGAATGCCCCTGGATTAATTTCCCAGTACCACAGAACAAAACCAAATGAGTTCCCCAGGAAAACTTTTTTTCTTCTTTCTTTTGTGGTACTGGAGATTGAATCTAGGGTGTTGCATAGGCTAGGCAAGTGTTCTAACCCTGAGCTACACCCCCAGTCCTTTTTATTTTATTTTGAGACAGGGTGGTCTTGCTAAGTTGCCCAGGCTGATCTTGAACTTTCGATCCTTTTGTCTCAGCCTCCAGCTGGAATTACAGGCATATACCACCATGCCTGGCTGAGAAATTATTATTATTATTATTATTATTATTATTATTATTATTATTTCTGGTACTGGGAATTGAACCCAATTCCACAGTACCACAGTACTCCCTCTGAGCTACACCACCCCCAGCACAATTTTATTTTTTATTTGGAAATGGGGTTTCCCAAATCTGGCTTTAAATCTGCAATATTCCTATCTCAGCCTCCCAAGTACTGGGATTAG
The DNA here is from genome assembly GCA_004027655.1 of Graphiurus murinus. NCBI lineage: Eukaryota > Metazoa > Chordata > Mammalia > Rodentia > Gliridae > Graphiurus > Graphiurus murinus. The sequence continues at coordinate 9,667 of PVLC010026135.1, read as the reverse complement.
GGGCATGCATCCCACCGCGCCTGGCTGGGAAATTATTTTTAATTGGAATTTTTATTAAGATAGTATAGATTAATATGCAATTGTAAGAAATAATACAGAGAAATTTCTTGTACTCTTTGCCCAAGTTAACTCAATGGATACATTTGCAAAACTCTACCATATAATATCACAACATTGATACAATCAATCTGTTATCTTATTCAGATTTCCCCAGTCTCACTCATATCTCTCTGTGTGTGCTAAATTCTACACAGTTTTAACCTGCCCAGGTTCACATATACATCTCCACAGTCAAGACCCTGAGTTGGTGCAAACCCACAAGGATCCCTCATGTGTCCTTTTATTACCATTCCCACCTCCCTCCCATCTTCCTCAATCCCCAACAACTGCTAATCAGTTCTCTATTTCTGTAATCTTGCCATTTCTAGAATGTTTTATACATGAAGTTGTGCACATGATCTTTGGAATTGGCTTTCCCCAATCGGCAGAATTCCCTGGAGATACATCCCAGTTGTGGGTATCCATGGTTTGTCCCTTTTGGTCACTGAGGAGTATTCCATGGTACCGACAGGACACAGTTGACCCAAGGGCTCTCAGGGGCTCTCTCTGCAGGGACAGCAGAGCCAGCATGTCTGTGAGGCAGGGGTGGAGCTTGTCGGCCCTTTGAAATGGACGTTGCTGGCATCATGCTCTGCCCCTTGCAGGGGAGGAAACAGGCTTTCTCACAAGCTTCACAGCTAACAGGATGGGGGGGTGATGCTCACCCTATTCACCCCAGGCCTCCCTGATCCCTTGGCAACTGGGCACCAGAGCTCTTCTGAGGAGGGTGGGGGTCCTTTTCTGCCCACACTGACATCTTTCTCTTTCTGGAAGGAGAGCGCAGACCATGTCCGACACAGAAGAGGTGGTGGAGGAGTACGAAGAGTGAGTATCTGGAAGCATCCTGTGTCGGGGTTGTTCCCCATCCTGCCCCGCACACCGGGTCTGGAGCCACCCAGCTGCCTTAGGCCCACAAGAGGCTGGGCCTGTTCCCAGGATCCCCAGGAAAGATGCATTCCTTTCCTTTCCACTCCTCTGGGCAACAGACCCCAGGCAGACCCCAGGCTGGGGGACTTTGGGACTACAGGGGCTCAGCTCCGGGATCAATGGGGTCCCACCTGGCTAAGGGGACTGGTCACCATCAGAGGGGCTGAGAAACTGGGACTACTGAAACTGACCAGAAAGGGTCAGTGACTCCTTTGAGGCCACAGAGGTGGTCATGTCCCGTCCCCCACCTGTCTCAGAGCCCAGCACTATCGTGTCACCTCGTATCCCTATTCATCATGGACGGTACTCATCCGAAGTCCTGTCCTGGAGAGAAGTCAGGGGGTGGGAAACAGCTAGGCAATCCATCAGTGATCTCCCAGGCAGAGGCACCACCAGGGGGGGACACAGAGCTACAGGCATGGCTCCTGTGTTCCTGGGGCTCCCCCTGCTGTTGGGATGCTGAGGCTGAGGTAGAAACTGTGGGAAGGAATTAGCAGCTGGGTGTGAGGTGTGGCGGGTGGGTGGGCATAGGGCAGGAGGTCCAAGCTCGGCGTGGTGGCGCACACACGCTTGTAATCCCAGTACTTGGGAGGCTGAGACAGGAGGATCCAGGTTCTCAGCCAGCCTCAGCTACTTAGTGAGGCCTTCTGCAACTTAGTGAGACCCTGTTTCAAAATAAAGAATAAAAATTAGGGCTGGAGGTATAGCTTGGAGGTAGAATGCCCCTGGGTTCCATCCCCAGTACCGGCAAAAAAAAAAAAAAAGGACATCCAAGGAGAGGAGAGTGGACGCTGAGGTGGTCAGGGAGGCTTGTGTGGAGAAGTCAGAATGCAGAGAGAAAGAGAAGGGATTTGGGAGAGGGAAGAGCTTCCTAGAAAGGAATACTGCCTGGGAAAAGCTCAAAGATGAGGTGATAGGAGGAAGTAGGCAGAATGCAAAAGAAACCAAGCTGCCAGATGGATGCAGAGGTCTGCTGGGGACAGTGATGGTGGCCCTGGACCAGAGGGGTAGGCCAGGTTAGTGGGGGCCTTTGCAGGGTAGGCAAGGGGGTGTGGACTCCACTAAGCAAGAAGGGAAATACAAATGGGGTTATCGTTGGGAAAGGCCAGTGTGTGTGTGTGTGTGTGTGTGTGTGTGTGTGTGTGTGTGTGTGTGTACATGTATGTGCATGCACAGGCATTGACGGCATCTTCCTTTACATCCAGGGAGCAGGAAGGTAAGCACATGCTGGTATGCTCATTTGGATCAAGGACAGTGAGGCTGGAAACTGACTCACCTCTTCTCTCTTCTCTTGCTGTCCTGGCTTTCTCTTCCGAGCAGAAGCCGTGGAAGGTACGTAGTTGGGCAGGTGGAGGGTCAGAGGGGAGGGGTCTCAGAAGTCCCGTGTTCCTGGGAGCCCTGGGAAGCAGTGTGCTTGTCTCTGCCCAGAACTCCCAGCTGAGCAAATATTCCCAGATAGCCTACCCGGGAGCCAGTGCTGCCTTGGTTGCTTAGGTCTTGAGAACAAACAAACCTTTAAATCTGTCTCCTCTGTCAGTCATTTTCCCCAATTAATTATTTTTCCTTTTTCTCTTTTGTTTACCATGGAAAATTTGAAGTGCATATAAAGGTAGAAAAAAAAAAAAAAAAAAAAAAAAAAAAAAAAAAAAAAAAAAAAAAAAAAAAAAAAAAAAAAAAAAAAAAAAAAAAAAAAAAAAAA
>PVLC010026134.1:0-24225 GCA_004027655.1 Graphiurus murinus | reverse complement strand
GTCCTTTTGAGGTTGCCCTCTCCCTAGTTTTCAGCAGTAGCCTCTGGCTAATGTCCTTTTCATGGAATGTCCCCTGCCACGGGCCTGGAGGTGACACTGGGTTGGAATGACTGTAGCCCAGTGGTCAGGTGACATGCGTTCTGAGTGGGTCACCTGTCAGTCACAGGAGACCTAGGGAATGTCCTGTGATCCTGATGTCCAGCAGCCAGCTGGAGCTGATGCTGGGTTGAGAAGGATCTCTCCCCCACCCCCCGCCCCTCCAAAGGTCATCTGGTACCCGGGTAAGACAGAGTTTGTACCTGAGCAGCAGGGTGCAGCGGTGGCTTCCCACTTTCTATTACTGAGGTCACATCTCAGTGACTGAGTGTTCACCGCTCTATCTGCTAGGAATGTCGGATCACAGAAAAACAGAGAAAGGAGAGCTGTAAGAAGACACATTCGCTTTCCCCCAAATAGCTCCAAACCTTTTGCTTTGGGCCTTTGTGGAGATCAGAGCTGCCTGACATTCTCTGCGGTGTGGTCAACTTTCAGGGGACTCTGAACTAAAGGAACGTGCCTTCTTTGATCTGCCTTATAACTGGTTGTGAGATCTTGTGTCTCGGCACACAAGACCTACCACCAAATATGATGTTTGAGAAGTCGGTGCTCATGATTCTGCTGGATGCTGAGATTTCTGTTAGCCCCTCTATGGCGGCCAACTCTGGGTGCTACCTGTGGGCCGAACACTATGCTGCCTCATACGTAAATAGCTCATGCACTAGGATTTCACGAGAATCCTAGGATATGCACAGCATCAGTGCCCTACTATATATGAAAAGAATCTGAGCTTAGCAAGATAGCGCAATGTACACAGTCACGGAGTGTGCAAGCAGAACAGCCAGGATCGACGTAGGTTTGCAGGGAAAGCTGATGCCTTTCAACATCACAGCATGCAGGTTCATGGGGACAGCCGAAGGGAGAGCATGCAGACACTAAAAAACAGGAAACACAAGGAATTTCAGATAAATGAGGAAACAGACCAATAGAATCATGGGGGAGGATCATCCTCATTGCTTAAAAGTCTGTCCCTGGCAAATGCACAGCAGACATTTCCCTGGTGTCGTGGGGTGTGGTCATGTCACCAGTGTGAACTACCTTGGTGGGAACGTGTGACCATAGCCACTGAGCGCTCCAACCAGCCCATCCACCCAGCACAGCAGAAACACGTTTTTATTAATTTTTAAAACTTGCGTGATTTGTTTTAACTTGACAAGAATGCTTTCTGCTTGGAACATCACCCAGAATATTGAATGAAACATCGGGTACGGTTTGTAGTGGTTTCTCAGTGTTGTCAAAATATGTCATAAATATTCATGACACTTTCAGAGATGCTTAATATATATTCACCAAGGGATTTAAAGGGTCAAGGGGTGGATAGACTGAAGAAGAATGCACAAAATGTTCACACCTGGGCTCTTGGAGAGAATGGCTAGGGGTGATTCTTGTGTGTGTGTGTGTGTGTGTGTGTGTGTGTGTGTGTGTGTGTGTGTGATATGTGTCTCTGGTACTAGGGATTAAACCCAGAGGCATTATACCTCTGAGCTATACCCTCAGCCCTGTCTTATTTTTGAAGCAGGGTCTCTCTAAGTTGCCTATGGCCTCACTAAAGTTGCTGAGGCTGCTGGCGACCCTGCGATCTTCCTGTCCCAGCCTCCCAAGTACTAAGATTACAGGCGCGCAACACTACACCTGGCCTAAGGGTGATTCTTAGGGTCTTCATCCAAGGCCTTGCCATGGCTTAGACTGCAGACTGCAGTCCACCCGGTCTCTGCCATGACTCCTCCACTCTGCCTGTGCGATGCACAAGCACTCGGAGACAGTATGAATGGGCTCAGCTGTGTTTCAATAAAACTTTATTTAAAAAAAAAAAACAGACAGCAGGCTGGAATGGGCCTAGAGCTCCTAATCAACATGATCATTTTCTTTAGATTCCATTCTGTTTTTCATTTTTACAATTAAAATGTACCTTTCTGATAAGGAAAAAAAGAGTGTGTTATGTAAAAAAGAACAGCCATATAAAAAGTCTTGCAGTAGGGCGGGTAACCTCTTACATTGGTTTAGCACCTCAGAGTTAAAATGGAATTCTATGGGTGTTAGCCTGATTTCTTGACATCTTCCCAATTCCGAGAAACAAAGAAGCGATGACAAGCAGTTAGTGTTTGCAGCGTAGGTGGGAGGGCTCTAGCACATTCACTCACCACCAAGCGTGAGCCCGAGCCCTCCGCTCTGAGGCGCGGGAGCTGCCAGCAAAGTTGGGTCTCACTTTCCTAGGTGTTAAGAAACGCCAGTGTTTTCTGTAAAGTGAACTGTTCTAGCTTTCCCATGGTAGACACTGCACTTCTGATAGAGACCTCTGTGACTCACCTAAGGGATGTGGACCGGGTTTGTAGCAATTAGGAAGTCGCAGTACAGGGACTCCAGCCCCAAGCCTGCCCGTCTGCTGCTCTAGTGTTCTTTCCACACACGTGACCCTTTCTGATGGGGGTTGATGGACACCGTAGCACACGGCCCAGAAAACCAGCCTGGACACAGAGCCGTGGCCCTGGGTCTCAGTCGGCTTTGAACGTGCACAGTGAGCAAACGGCTGCTCCCGAGTGGGCTGAGCCCTCGTTTTGTTGTCCCCAGTGGATCTGCGATGCCCGTCCTCACAAATGCCACCTTGTGTTCAGCTCCTTGGCCCCAGTCCGTCCATGGGCCTTGGCTCTACCACTTGCTAATGGATGACCAAAAACAGGGACATCCAATTTTCTAGATTTTGAGAAGACAGTTTCTTCTTCAAACTCTCAAGTCATATAAATAGCAGGTTTTTAAAAGATGTATTCGGTCTGTTAAGCTACTTGCATTTTTCTTCTTGGCCAACCAATGGATTAAGTAATCAGTGGGTTGAGATCAAAGTCCTCACAGGAAACCATCCCATGGCCACTAGGCTTTTCACTGGGTCTCTGGAGTTTTGGCTAAATTATCACTATCATTACCAATGCATCTAGCTATTGTATGAGAAATAAATTGTCAAAATATTTGCACCTTAAAGGAGTCTCTGGCATTTTCAGACTTGGGAATAAGTATAAGATCCAACGGGCTTCTACAAGTGGCCACTTCTATTACCAGATTGCCCAGGCCTCATTCAATTTAGGTAAATAGGCTTCAGGCAGACATCCAACCAGATCTGTGCAAGCAAAACTGTGGGTCTTTAATGCGGCTCCCCAGTTTAGAGATGATTTCTATCAGTCCCTTTTAATATTACAGCGATAGCCTTGGGTTTCGTGGGGACAAAATGCTTTAAGGCCAACCCTGTGATTTGCCTGGTGCCCATCTGTCATGATTCATGCCCCTCTGCTCTTGAAGGCTGTTTCATCTTGAGTGACTTGAAACGTAGGATTGATGAAGGTTTAAAAATAAAAGATGAAGCATTCGGGAGGCTGAGACCGGAGGATCCGGGTTCACGGCCAGCCTCAGCTACCTAGTGAGGTACTCTGCAACTTAGTGAGACTCGGTTTCAAAAATAAAGAATAAAAAATAGGGCTGGGGGTGTAGCTCGGAGGTAGAATGCCCCTGAGTTCAATCCCCAGTACCGCAAAAAAAAAAAAAAAAAAAAAAAAAAAAAAGATGAAACTGAAACTGGGCGTGGTGGTGGTCACCTGTAATCCCAGTACTTGGGATGCTGAGACAGGAGCATCACAGGTTTAAGGCCAACCTCAGCAACCTAGCAAGACCCTGTTTCAAAATACAAAATAGGCCTGAGAGTATACCTCAGAGGTAGAATGCCCCTGGGTTCACTCTCCAGTACACAAATCAAGCAAGCAAATGAAGAATGCACTGTTTTCTCATTTCCACTTGATCCTACTTCTCATCTCCTTTCATAAGATAGACTTTTAAAAGATACCAAAGAACTGGGCATGGTGGTACATGCCTGTGATCCCAGTCCTTGGGAGGCAGAGAGAGGAGGATTGAAGGTTTGAGGCTAGTGCATGGTAATTTAGCAAGACCTTTCCTTTTTATTTTATGTATTTTAAAAACTGCCTTCTCCCAATCTCATTTTTCTCTTTCAGTCTTAGGGTCACTTCCTGCTACCGCACCTGTGAAATAGCATCCGTTTCCCTTGATTAAGATCCCTAAATGTAGTCAGGCATGGCGGTGCACATCTGTGATCCCAGTACTTGGGAGGTGAATACAGGAAGATCGCAGGTTCAAAACCTGCCTTGGCCACTTAGTGAAGCCTTGCACAACTTAATGAGACCCTGCTTCAAAATAAAATAAAATTTAAAAAGTGGGGTGTAGTTCAATGGTAGAGTTCCCCTGGGTTCAATTTCCACTAACACACACACACACACACACACACACACACACACACACACACATCAAAGAAAGAAATAGAGAAAGAAGAGGAAGGGATGGAAGCCATGGTAAATAAGCCCCTTTATTTCCTAGGTGCCCTGTCCTAATAACCTTTTTCAAATCTGAGGGTTTTGAAAAATCCATTTTTAATGAGCCCTGTTGGACTTGAAAGAGTTAGTTGACGCTGTCTCTGAGCAGGAGGAGAGATGGCAGTCAATGTGAAGCTGTCTCCCTCCCTCCCTCCTGAGGCTTTGGGGAAGGGGAGGTCCTGAATGCAAAGAGGCCACCCAGAAGGCCAAGTGGCTTTATTTTCATGACGGCCATCTTGAGGCTGGTTTGGCAGCAAGTCCCGCCCTTGGATGTCAGCTCCTCTGGTTTTCTGGGCGTCAGTTGTGTTGTCAGAGGGATTTTGAGATACACAAATCTGTTGGGACACTGGCTTTGTGCTCAGGGAGAAACAATGGTGTGTGTGTGTATGTGTGTGTGTGTGTGTGTGTGTGTGTGTGTGTGTGTGCACAGATGGAGGTAACAGGTAGGGGGATTTAATGGTGAGTGCTGGCAGTGTGTGGACAAAGGACAAATACCTCCATGTTCTGGGTTATTTCCTCATTCCAGTGTTGGGATCTCAGGTGACCTCAGTGTCTTTACAACATCTCCCCCCCAAATCCCACTGGAGAGGCTGTCCGTGCCCCTGAGCCCCACTCTGCCTGCCCCCAGGGAAGTCTGCCCAACCCTTCTGTATTCCAGGCATCTGGGTGGATGTAAAATAACCCTGCCTCTCCAAATATTTATGGGTCTCAGAAGAAAAAGACAAATCAATACACATTTTCCTTAAAATCCATTGTGGAGCTGTCGTGCCTGGCTGCTTTGCCAAGATTTAACCTAGAAGCTTCAACATTAATTTGGGCTCTACCTTTTGTGAAATCAATTTTTACTTCCTGCACCAAAGACTAATGTTTATTCTCATTCAATTTTAATATCAGGATGTTGTAAATTTCTGTGCTGTCTAGAGAATATATTTTTAGAGTATTTTTACAGTTCCATTTGATTTGTGACTATAAAATTTTCTTACTGCTTGTCTTGAATAGGACTTGGGATTCAGTATTTATCTAATCAGAGTTCCCACTCTCTCTGATTTCAGGTTTGGAAAGAAATCCCGGCCCGCAATGTATGACGTGACCCCCATTGCCTACGAGGATTACAGCCCTGATGACAAACCCTTGGTCACACTGATTAAAACAAAAGATTTGTAATCTTTCTTCTTTTTTTGTTTTTTTGGATTATTTTTCAAAAAAGATGGGATACTACACTCATTTAAATATTTTTAAGAAAATTAAAAAGCTTAAGAAGTTTAAAATGTTAGCTGCTCAAGAGTTTTCGGTAGAATATTGAAGAACTAATTTTCTGCAGCTTTTAGTTTGAAAAAAATATTTTAAAAAATGGAATTTGTGAACTCCATAGACTACGTTTTAATGTACTTTCAGCTCTCTAAACCGTATGCTTCTACTAGTGTGTAACTCCTTCCACAGTAGACCCTACCGCAAGACCCAGATCGATTTCTGTGGCTGTTACAGAATAAGTCTAATCACGGAGAAGTTTCTTTTTGACGTGTGAGTGCCGGCTTTCTGAGTAGAGTTAGGAAAAACATGTAAAGTAGAATAAGACGCATAATACAGTATACCAGTTACTTAAAAAGAAGTCTGAGATGTTTGTTTTGTGAAAAAGAAGCTAGTTACATTTATTATGCCTAACCCGAATGACATTAGCCTTTGCCTTATTCTGTGCATGGGTAAGTAACTTATTTCTGCACTGTTTCCTTGAACTTTGCAGAAACATTCTTCTGAGTTTGGTTTTGTCATTTGCGTGACAGTCCCCGAACTGGGCCCTGAAGATAGAACAAAACAAAGGGCCCAGTGAGGCGGAATACGATTGACTTCAATCTCTGTTTTGTTTTGTTTCTTTTTCTTTTAAAAGTCAAGGTTTCTCTATTGTGATTAAATTAAATTTACGTTTGACCTACTTGTTGCTAAGAGGTAGTCAATGTAAGAGAGTACTGGTTCCTTCAATAGTGAGTATTTCTCATAGTGCATCTTTATTTATATCCAAGACACTTCTGTGGCTGTATTTGATTGATATGTGCTTCTTCTGATTCTTGCTAATTTCAAAGAATATTGAATAAATGTTAGCAAGTCAAGGATGTACCCGTCTCTTTTGTTCTCTCAAAATTATATACAACGGTTTGGATGTGACCTTGGTTGTCAAATGATCCTGCTGTTTATGACGTAGTCTAGGAACACATCTGCTGTGGTCTGGATGAGGTTTGAGCGTGCCCCTGAAAGAGTCATTGCTAAGCTTGGTCCCCAGTGTGGTCCCGTGGAGGTGGCGGGACCTTTTAAGAGGTGGGGCTAGCGGGAGGTCCTTGGGTCCCTGGGGAAGCTGATCAGGTGATCCTGGTGAGAACATGAGCCCTGAGTCCCTCTCTGGCCTCCCTTTGGGCAATGTGATCTCCTTCTTCTACTATCTAACACTGCACCCTTATGAGAGTCCAAACCCTCTGATCTCAGACTTTGAGTCTCCAGAACTATGAGCTAAATCAACCTTTTTTTCATGATAAAGTTAGCCTGCATCAGGTACTTTGCTATAGTAAAGCAAAATGGACCCATCACTATCTCTGTGGCTGCTAGAGTCATTCCCTGCAACCTCTGGGGGAGAGCCTTGCCTATTTCCTATGCAACCTGTCAACACAAAGGGTAGGGACAAACAACAAGAATTTCCATCTAAAGTCCTACATCTGAATTTGCCAGTGAAATGCAGCATATGTGAATGCTGAGGTGCATGAGATTGGAGATGCTTCCAGACATTCTATGAAGGTACCTGTGACCTCATGGAATACCTCACGTGCTGCTCTTCTGTGGAGGTGCAAAGAACTTGCCTCAACAAACAGCTCCTGGTCCTCAGAAACCAGAAGGCACTTCAGAGCCGCCCTGCATCCACCTCCACTCTGGTGCTGGGGTCGGTCCCAGGGTCATTTTGAAAAATGCATTTTTAACTACACATGGACACATTTGGTACAGCCAGAAAATGCCCTGAAATTAGGTGCCTGGGAGGATTTTAAGCAAAAAGAATAATTTAAGATGCTTCTCCTTCCCTGCCTACCTTCAGAACATCTGTCTCTAATCCTACAAGACACCCACACTCTGATTATTAAATGACACAGTGCGATATGTTAATATTTTTAGTTTGTTTAAATGTTTGGGAGTAAAATAAGAACAAAATATTAACTGTCGATTAAGCAGCCATGGGGACACACAGCAGAGCATTACACAGATCTGGTTCACTTGCGTCCTGTAAAAGATCCCGCTGGGTGTGTGGCACCCAGACACCTTGCTGGCTGACAGGAGAGGGCCTGGGGACTCTGGTGTGAGTAGAACTCATTTCTGGTTACCTCCTTCCCCTCCCCATGAAAACATCTGTGCCCCTGGGTCTCTTGGTACTTTCAGCTCTCTAAACTGTACACTTCTACTGGTGTGTGCCCCTTTCACCATAGACCCTACCGTAAGATCCAGGTCAATTGGCTTTTTGCTCTTCATTTAGAAGCTACTTCAATCTTACCTTCTCAAATCATCTCCAAGCTCCCAAATTCTTAAATTTGATTTATATGATGCCCATGAAAAGATTTGTTTGAAAAAACTCATCTGTTATATATCACAATGTCTTTTTTTAAAGCAAATTAATGGACCCTATTAATTCAGATTTTGAGTTATTTGAAAACAGACACTGGGCACATTTAAAAACATTTGCGCTAGGTATGGTGGTGCATGCCTGCAATCCCAGTACTTGGGAAGTTGAGACAGGAGGACTGCAGGTTTGAGGCCAGCCTTGGCAATGTAGTAAAGCCCTGTCTCAAAATAAAAAAATAAAAAGGGCTGAAGGTGTAGTTCAGAGGTAGAACACCCCTGGGTTCAATCCCCAATAACACACACACACACACACACACACGTACACACACAATTTGCTCGCTTATTTGGACAGTCAGCAATAATAATTCATCTTGCTAAGCTCTGGTTTGGTGTCAGGTAGATGATAGCAACAAGAACCACCCAAAAGGATCCTGACTCTTGAGTTTGAAGTTGCTTTGAGCCAGACCGTTATTGAATAAGCAAATAAATATAGGATTGCAAGTCAGGGAGCATGGTGAAGAGGAGGTGAACTCTGCTCCCCGGCCGCTCTCCTGTAGCAGAGTGGATTAGGACCTTGCTTAATTATTCACTTGGTAAGAACTTCGGGCAAGCAACTCTCTTGGCCTAAGCCAAGATAAGAATAAGGACAGGACCTCCTTGGTGGGTCATGGTGAGAATCACACACCAGCAAGCATATAAGCCACTTGGCCACCTCCAGCGCCCGTGGCACGTGTTAGCTGCTACTGTGGCTGGTGTTCTTATTTTAGATACAGATATTAGGAAGTGGGTTAATATACTCGCTGTGATGGTGAGAGGCTGTGGCCCGTACTTGGTGCCTTGTAATGGTGCTAATAGTCCTCCTACAGCCTGGAGCACCTGTTCCCTACGTGTGACAAACACCACCATCTCGCGGAAGTTGCCACTTTGCACTGTCTGTGAAAGCAGCATTTGATAAGCCAGACTAAGCTCCGGCTCAGAACTACATGAGCCACACGTTCTCGTGACGTGGTAGAATCACAGTCAGCCCTGTTCAGAGCCGCAGGCTGTGGCGGGGCCGCAGCTGTGTGTAAGGACAGGGATCACTGCGGCCACCACACAGCTGGCGTCTCCAGCTCGCCTGCTTGCGGGGGTGTTCTGAGCTTTTTCTTCTTGCAAGGAAACGGCACAGGGACATGTGACTTGCAAGGGGTCTTAACAGTTGAGAGGTGGCTTTTGACATTTGCACCAAAGTCTCTACAAAGTCTCTACTTAGCACAGTGAGGCTTGGAGCCCTGTCCTTGGATCACCAAACTCGACTCCATCCACTGGTGATTCCACACTAGTGATTACTGTCGCATTCATTAAGTGACCTCTCTGTATCATGTGTGTGTGTGTATACATATAAAATTTGCATTTAAATGTTTTAAACATATTTTGATTAATAAATTTACATATTATATAAATAAGAATATATATGATATATACCCTATTATATATTATATATTTTTATTATATTTGATAAACTTACATATATATATATATTTTGCGGAACTGGTGATGAAACCCAAGGGCATTCTGCCTCTGAGTTATACCCCAGTCCTATTTTTTTATTCTTTATTTTGAAACCGAGTCTCACTAAGTTGTGGAGTGCCTCACTAAGTAGCTGAGGCTGGCCTCAAACCTGCGATTTTCCTGTGTCAGCCTCCCAAGTACTGGGATTACAAACGTGTACCACCACACCCACTCGGCTATATATACTTGTTAAACGATTAGGTCTAGTTGTCATTTTCTCCAAGAATTGAAGGTTGTCTGGGAGTGTTATTTGATCCTTTTCCAAAATGATATTGCAGGTTAAGTTAAAAAACAAACAAACGAAAACAACTTTTAGGTAGAAATCACAGTTTCCTGTAATGGATGTTATAGTTTGTTGTGGTGCCAACCTCTCTCCAGGACGCCACCTGGTATTCAGCCATCACATCTCAGGCACTCTTGGCTGAGATGTTTTCTCAAACTCTCCTTGTTTTTGGTGACCTGGACTTTTTTATTCTTTATTTTTTGGTACTGGGGATTGAACCCAAGGGCATTTTACCTCCAAACGAAATCCCTTGCTCCTTTTAATATTTTTTTTTTTGAAGCAGAGTCTCAGTTGCTGAGATTGGTTTCAAACTTGTAATCCTCCTGTCTCAGACTCCCAAATACTGAGATTACAGGTGTGCGTCACTGTACCCAGCCATGTGATACTCTTTCTACTCCTTTTTTTCTCCCCCAGTGGTATTTGGGAGTGAGCCCAGGAGCATTTGCTTTCTGTTTTTCCTGCTATGACTTAAGCACCGTCACTTAAGCACTGGTCACTTCTGTATCGCTGGTGCTTGGACAAGTGCTCTGCACATAGTAGCTGCTTGAGAAACAACTGTGGAATGAGCGAGTGCCTGCGCATTCAGAGGGTGGAGCGGAGGCTGGCTCAGAGGCTCCGTCTGGGGGGTTTCCACCCCAGGGGTCCACTTAATTCTCACTGGCCCAATCAGGGCCACATGTGCTTTGGGAATCTCCCTCTGGGCTAGATAAAGCCACAGATTCACTGGCAAAGGCCCTGGTTCCTGACCTGATCACTGCAGGGGCACGGGGCTGTCCTAGAGCAGGACAGGGGTCGCTGACTCTGGGGACACATGTGGGATGGGAGAAACCTCTGTACAAAGCTGAGGTGCTACTAAGGTGGGGAGAGGGGGGCCACCAGAGCGCCCCCACATCTGCAGCAGAGAAAGGGGCAAGAGGAAGGGGTGGCGGCAGGTCAGCAGTGGGCCCGCAGGTTCCCACCCTGGGTCCTGAGTTCAGTTCTCTCCCCAGCAAGTGGTCGGATACCCAGCAAGTCCACCTCTCCGGGCCTAGCGGTGCCACACTGAATACGGAGCAGTCGGACTGTGTTTACGGCTTAGCCTTCAGGCCAAATCTGATTCACTCTCTTTTGTCTTGTACCATATGTGTAAATTAACATTGAAAAATATTAGGATTTCTAGCCGGGTGTGGTGGTGCACGCTTGTAATCCCAGTACTTGGGAGGCTGAGACAGGAGGATAAGGGTTTGAGGCCAGCCTCAGCTACTTAGTGAGGCCTTCTGCAACTTAGTGAGACCCTGTTTCAAAAATAAAGAATAAAAATAGGGCTGGGGGTGTTGCTTAGAGGTAGAACGCCCCTGGGTTCAATCCCCATACCACAAAAAAAAAAAAAAAAAAAAAAAAAATTAGGATCTCTCTCTCTCTCTCTCTCTCTCTCACACACACACACACACACACACACACACACACACACACACACCACACTACACCACATTTCCACACACAAATACCTTTTCTGGTTTACCTTGAAAACTCCTACTACCCACACTCCCACACGGCAGCAAGGGGCCTCGTGACAGTCACGGTCCCCTCCACTCCTGATCGTCTCACAGACGCTGAAAGTGAAGGTTGGTAGCCGTTTGTCATCTAACTTTCCCAGCTTTTTTGGGGGGTGGGGAGCGGTTGTTGTCTGTTGCCTATTTTCTTGTTGTGAACAAACAATCCTCTGTAGCCGTGCCGTGCCATCGAAGCAGATTACGTGAACACTGGGTTGGGTGGTGTGTGTTTCCAGGCAAATGAGCAAGTGTGGAGTGGAGAGCTTTAGGGTAAGGGTGAGGGTGAGGGTGAGGGTGAGGGTGAGGGTGAGGGTGACGGTTTGGCGTTTGGTGCACTCCTTCTCCTGACAACCCAGGGGGCTCACTCACGGTGCTTCTCGTCTCTCAGATGGTTTGACATCTCTGGACCAAAGTGGTGATTTTTCAGTTATCACTAACAAGAGTCTATTATCTTCCCATGAAATATGACATGGACGTATTGTATATAAAAAGATTAAAATATACCAAGTGCTGTGGCATGTGTGTCCCCTTCACTCTTTTTTTTTTTTTTGGTGGTGGTACTGGGAATGGAACCGGGGGCATTCTATCTCTGAGCTACATTACCAGCCTTGTTTGTTTGTTTGTTTTATCTATTTATTTTATTTTATTATTATTATTATTTTTTTAATTTATTTTTTATTGTAGTAGTTCGTGCAATATAGCATACACATCTATTTATTTCAAATTTTAGACAGGGTGTCACTAAGTTGCTGAGGGCCTCGCTAAGCTGCTGGGGCTGGTCTGAAACCAGTGGCCCTCCTGTCTCAGCCTCCCAAGTACTGGGATTACAGGAGGGCACCAGCATGCCTGGTTCCTATCACTCTTAACTTCATCATGATGTGAGATTTTGATGCACCAATAAAAGTATATTTTGAGAAAGATTAAAGAAGTTCCTTGGGGGAAGTTGGTCAAGGGACCCTGAGCCCCTCCTCCTGCCACCCCTCCCCCTAGTCGTCCCTGAGGGAGATGTGATGAGCTATGGGAGTCCCAAGGGGACAGTTTGAAAACCACTGGACTAGCTAATGCACCCCCAGGGCCCTTCCTCTCTCTGTCCTTCCATCTGTCCGTCTGTCTGGCAGATGTTAGTGGAGCGCTCGGCACGCACGAGGCCAGTGCTGGGAATGAACCGAATCAGCCGCCATTGTTAGCTGCAGACCACAGGGACAGTGATGTTAGATGCTAGAATTAAAGTGCAGTTTGGAACCCAGGCGTGGTGGCGCACGCTTGTAATCCCAGCACTTGGGAGGCTGAGGCAGGAGGATCCGGGTTCGCAGCCAGCCTCAGCTACTTAGTGAGGTTCTCAGCACCTTAGTGAGACCCTGTTTCAAAATAAAGAATGAAATAGGGCTGAAGGTATAGCTTGGGTAGAATGCCCCTGGGTTCAATCCCCAGTATAAAAAGAAAAAAAGAATTAAAGTGCAGTTTGGAAATATGCCATTGTGGTAGGTTCCGATAATGGGAGATTATAGCAGGGAGTACCTGGTAGTTCTGTAGAAGTTAGGGAATGTAGAAGCCAGGCCCTGAAGGTGGTAGGGATTTCCCAGGTTGGGGGGATGTGTGCTGTCTCAGAGGCTGAGCGTGGACACTTCTGAGGAACTGGGGCGACCTCGCCAGGCCAGAGCATCGGGGTGCCAGGTCAGGCTCAGCAGCTCTGCTCTGTGATTCAGTCACCCCACTGCCCACTGCTAGGCAAGGGCTCCAAAGCAACACAAGCCTGTGTGTTAGAGTCTCAGAGCCGGGAGCGGTGACACACGCCTGTAATCCCAGTACTCGGGAGACTGAGACAGGAGGATCACAGGTTCAAGGCCATCCTCAGCAACTTAGGGAGGCCTGCAGCAGCTGTTTAGCAAGATCTTGTTTCAAAATAAAACAGGAAAAGGGTTGGGGTGTAGCTCAAAGGTGGAATGCCCCTGGGTTCAATTCCAGTACCATACACACATACAAAGAGTCTCATAAAAGAGTATTTATAGTAACTTATTTTCTCTTTCTTTCTTTCTTTTTTTTTTAATTGGTGCACCGTCATCCTACATCGTGATGTAGTTCGGGGTGATCGAGGTACGTGTGCTCACAGCACTCGGTGACCCTCCCCCAGTTCCTGCTCCTCCCTCCCCCTCCCCTCCTTCCCGTGCTCAGCACAGCGCTTGGCTTTGATGTTCCTGTGTGCACATCACGTCCACTGATGCGTTCCCCTCTTCAAGTCTTCCTCCCCCTCCCGTCTCCCTCAGTTAGGTCCCCTCCTTCCTCCACTAAGGTTTCTCCCCCTTTGTCTAGAGTCCCTCCTGTGTCCCAATGTCTCCCTAGCTTCCACAAAGGAGGGAGAATGTCTGACCCTTTACTTTTTGTGACTGACTAATCTCACTTAGCATGATATTTTCCAGGTCTATCCATTTCCCTGCAAATGACATAATTCTGTTCCTCTTTATGGCTGAGTAGATTTCCATAGTGTGTATATCCCATACTTTTCTAACTTTACTTTTTTATTTTTAATGCCTTTATGGGTGCATTATCATCTCACATCATAATGTAAACCATGTTGACATTGACATACATGCACACAGCACCTGGTGCCCCCCCTCCACTTTCCTTTCTCCCCCCTTCCATACAGAGGACTGAGACTGATATTGGGATTTTCACATATGTACACATGGTCAATGGTAGTATTTCCAATAATGAACCTCAGTCTTCCCCCTCCTCTTCCCTTGGACCACCTCCCTGGCTCCACTGAGGTTTCTCCTCCATCATCTGGAGTCCCCCTGGTATCCCAGCTACTTCCTAGCTGGCGCATATTAAAGAAGACATATGCCCCTTCACTTTCTGTGGCTGGCTAATCTCACTTAACATAATGCTCTCCAAGTCCTTCCATTTTCTTGCGAATGATATTATTTTTTTCTTCTTTATTGCTGAGTAGAATTCCATTGTATTTCCCATAGTTTGGTGATCCACTCTAACTTTACTTAGAATGGTCCCCAATTCACGGGAACACAACTAAAAATAATAAGGAAAGGACTTTGGAAATGTTCAGCAGCACGTCTGCATCCCACGGATGCATATGCTGAGCCAGAGAAGTTGGACACAGCCGAGGGGCCGACCTGGAATCTGCGTGATTCCTGGTCTGGGAGACTCCAGATCGGGCAAAATCAATTTGCAGTGTTCCATCCCAAAAGCAGTGGCCTCCTGATACAGAGGGACGGGGATGGACCGGGAGAGGGGTTGGAAGGAAAGGCCTGGGGGGTGGAAATAGTCTACTTTGGGATTTGAATGACAGCACACAAGGGAAAATGTATTTGTCAAACACTGTCTGATTGTAGAATGAAGACCTGTGCATTTGACTGGGCATAAATTTTAAAATGTTGATAAAGCTTTAAATAATAAGCCCCCCCCCAAAAAAAAAAGTTAAAAGAGAAAGAGTGAGTAGGTCAAAGAAGGAGAGGTGGGCAGGGGCCAGAAGACTTCCAGGCGGAGGTTGGGAGAGAAAAAATCCCACAAATGTCACATGCCGGCCTGGCGGGTGGCCACACAGCTGGGATTTGGGGAGAAACAAAACGTGTTGTTGCCTGTGAAGTCTCCATTTCTGGACTGAATCAGCAGCTCCTTGATTTTGCAGTGTAGGTTTTGCTGCGACGAATTGCCACTCCAGTCATTTAATTTTTTTTTCCTAATCTGTAGATTACAGCGTCACCCACAAACCCATTGCTAGGCTGGCGCGTGGCAGGAGAGGCAGAGAGGCGACCGGCTGTCCAAAGAGGACGTCCCCCAAATTGAAATCCTTTTCTCATTAAACTAGTCTATGTGGAAAACACTCCATGGGCAAATTGTCTTTTAATAAGGCCATTTCCTGCTTTCTCAACCCCAAAGGCCCCTTAACAATTTGAAATTCAGATATTGTGGTTCCCTTATGTCGAAGCCAGGCAACTCTTGAAGTCTTTCCAGGATGTGACTCCCATGGGGAATTTCAATTTAACTCACGACAGCACAATTTTCTTACAGTGCGACGCCTGTAAATCCCTTGACATAAAGATTACCATAACCATACTGAGTGATCCTACGGTTGGACTGAATATTAGGCAGAGCTATCCTCACCTCCAAAATACATGTTTCATGTGTTAGCACATGCATGAGTGCACACACCGCCCCCCCCCCCAAGTGATAGACAGAGTTGGACAGACAGGCAGATGTCCAATGGAGGAAGAGAGTTTTAAACCCAATGAACCAGACCGCGATCTCTCAAGCTGTGCACCGCTGACATTTTGGGCAGGACGAGTCCTTGGTGAGGGCTGTCTTGTGTGCGGCATGATGTTTCCTGGCCTCTCTTCACTGGATACCAGTAGTATCGCCTGGTTATGACAATCAAACATGTCTCTAGAGATCGCCAAATATCTCCTGGGGGACAAAATCACCCCTCAATGAGAACTACTGAGCTAGACGAGCTGCAGTTCCCTCCTGGCCTTTCTGTGTTTTGCATCATTCATTCATTAATTCATGCATTCATTCAACTGATTCCATCCATTCCATCCCATTCATATGACAGGTGGGTTCTCAGGAGCCCCCTCACCTCCTCATGACCTAGTGCTGCATGGCGGGTCTAGGGGGTGGGTGCTACCAGTACGCTACTAACTCTAAAGTACTGAACTCTGTAAACGCCTTGCCTGTTCACGATTTAGAGGGTTGCAAGGTTTTTTTTGTCATAAGATGACTTGTACTCACTCTCTCAATAAAAGTAATTAATATTTATTAAAGCTAACCATAAACGGGCCCAAGTGATAAGCAATTTGTGCAAATCATCTCCTTAATCCTCTTGGTAGCCCTTGGAGGCAGGAATTTTTATTACTGCCTTTCTTCAGATGGGGAAACTATGACCTGGAGAGTTTAAATAGCTTCCCAAGGTCCCACAGGTTTTAGGAGATGGAACCAGTTTTAGGACATAAAACCAGAATGCCTGTCTATAATCACCATCTACCCATCCACCTACCCAGTCACTTAGACCTTCCTTAATTTATCCATTCAGCAAATATTAATTAAGTACCTACTATGTGACAGTAAGCCATTTCCTACCTCCTTCCCTCCATTCCTCCCTCCCTCCCTCCCTCCCTCCCTTCCTTCCTTTCTTCCTTCCTTCCTTCCTCCTTCCATCCCTTCCTTCCTTCCTTTCTTCTCTTATTGGGTATTGAACACAGGAACATTCAGCCTTTGAGCTACACCCCAGTCCTATATTTTATTTTGAAACAGGATCTCACTAAGTTGCTGAGGCTCTTGCTAAATTGTTGAAGCTGGCCTCGAACCTGTGATCCTTCTGTCTCAGCCTCCCAAGTACTAGGACTACAGGTTTGTGCTGTCATGCCTGGCTCCCTCACAGCTTCTCAAGGGTTCATCGTGAGGGAAGTTGAAGAGTACCATGACAGCAGATGGACCAGGAATTGCCCAGGGTCCCGGATGCTGTGGGCTTCAGCAGGGATGCAGCCATGTCTGCATCTCCTAACAGCAGTGGATGCAGCGATGCCCCTTCTGAGTCTCCATTCTGAGAACAAAGAGTAAGAATTCACCCTGTTCTCCATATGGGGTGTGGGCACTCTCGGAGAGTTGGCCACACTTTCATACCCATTCACCTTCCAGGTTTAGAAATTACACCCCTCAACCTCCACAGCACAGGTGAATCAGCTAAGGACCAGGAAGAGGGCTGTAATGGCTTTCCCAAGATCAGTTGGACAACAGCACGATTGGCAAGTAACAGACAGAGACAAGTGTGGTGGCGCATGCCTGTAATCTCAGTACGTGGGAGGCTGAGACAGGAGAATCCAAGGCTCCAGGTCAGCCTCAGCAACTTAGCGAGGCCCTCAGAAACTTAGCAAGAACCTGTTTGAAAATAAAAAGAAAATAGGGCTAGGGGGGTATAGCTCAGAGGTAGAATGCCCCTGGGAGTTCAATCCCCCATTAGCACACCACACACACACAAAGAAAGAAAGAAAGATGGAAAGAAAGAGACAAAGGAAAGTACGGGATGTGTTCATGTCCTGCAAGGACTGACCACAGATTCCTGGCACACTGTTCCACTCCATTCATAGTAATTCACAATTCCCCCCAAAGAGCTCCCCCCCTCCACTCTCCACTGGCTGTGCAGAGGCCAACTGAGTGCACAGAAGATGGGGGGGCATGGGAAGGTCAAGATGAGCCCCTCGAGACATTATTTGCCCCATGAATATATTAGTCCAACTCAATCCACAGAGACCCGGGGTGCTCTGATCGGCTTCTCTGGAGCAGCAAGACACACGCACAGATACATATCCCACTAAGGTACCCGCCGTGGACTGTGAGGAGGCAGGGCCGACCTCGTCTTTGCTCACACCCATGTTCCTGAGGTCTGGACTTAGCCAGAGTAGGCAGATGCTCCACGAACACTAAACAAAGAACTGGGTGAACACATTTCTCCTGACAGACAATCAAGGGGCTTCTCCCCAGACTTGCAATCACATGTTTACGGTTGGACGTTCAAAGGCTTTCTAACTTCTCACTTTGATCAGTAAAACTCTACTGATCGCCTCTGGATACCATCTCTGCCAGTGTCACTGAGATTTCCTTGGCCAGATCCCTAGCCGAGGCTGAGTGGGGAGGGGGCGAGGAGGCTCTTGGGACGGAGTGACTTCCCCACTCCTGCTGTGGGGTCCTTCCTCCCGCTCCATCTCCCCACCACACCACGTGCCAAGAGCATTCTTGTCTCAGTGCAGGCACCAAGCCTCCCAGATGCTCACCCCCCGCCCCCCCACCCCACACATCTTCTTTTAAGGATTTGCATCAAGATTTTTGAGAGCTGAGACTAGATCTCACTCAGCTGGAGCTCCATGCCCGGCGCAGGGTGCAGAAAGCCACAGGATCTCTCAGAGCTGAAGAGACTCAGGGCTCATGGCGAGCCAAACAGCACAGAGCCAGCAGAGCTGGAGGGGGAGGATGTTGCCCCCGGGAGCCGGCCCAGGTCTCGCTCGCTGGCCCTCCAGGGTGGCCTGGTAACCAGATGGAGTCCTCGCCCCCGGAGGCCTTGTGGGTGGGTGGACACCACCGCATGAGTCATGGTGGCCACAGAGCGTCGCCAGCAAGTTCAGGCAGCCTGGTGAACTGGGCTCTTTGCCCCAGGAAGGACGCCGTGGTGTCCAAGGTTCAGAGGGGACCTCAGTGAAGAAATGGGGTTTCACAGTCTTAACCTCGGAGGCTACACATGCCTTCGCGAGTTTTCTGGGCTGTAATGGATTGTGGGGCCATCTGGAGCCCGGGGGAGGCCAGCAGGGCTGAGTGGTTGCATGTGTTTCTGGCTGGAGGCTGGAATCTCCAGCCCTGACGGGAACAGGGTGGCAGGGCAGGCAGCTGGCGGTGGTCTGGGCGCGCCCTGCTTCTTCACGTGGACTCTTGTGAAAGTGCTCGCCATCACCGTCCCTTCCCTCGCCCACACACTGCTTGTTTTGGATTTGAGGTCTGTTTGAATGGGAGTTGGTTTGGACCAAATGGTTCAGAGCGGAGCCCACCTTGGTTTTCCATGAGTACCATGTATGGGCTGGAAGCCAGAAGGAAAATAGGAACCAGACAGGAAAATGTGCCCTGGCAGGACCCTCTGTGTGTGGAGCCCTGGGGTCAGGTTCCGAGGACTTCAGCGCTTTACAGTCAGGGCAGCTCACGGGGATCTGTTCGAGTTGTAAGTTTGTTGTTTGCACATCATGGACGAAGCCTCGAGCTCTGTTAGTCAGGCTTGTGGGAGGATTCCTTCAGCATAGTGTGGCTGAAGTCAAGCTACCAGCTGGCGGCTGTGGCCCAGGAGCTTCGAGCGGGGGCCCTGCATTGGCATTCCACCTGGTGCCTGGCCTCCCTGTCCCGGGAAGCCCACAGCAGCCCAGGCCTGCCTCTGTCCTCATCCGTTCAGCATTTGCTGCTCTGACTGGGTTATGCATACCCTTCTTAAAATGTTTATTGGTGTATTATAATTGTACACGATAGTGAGAGTCATAGTGATATTTTCATAGATGCACCTAACATTTGGTCTGTTTCTTGCTAGTTCGGTTGCATTTTTAAAAAATTTAATTTATAATATGGGGGATTGAACTCAGGGGCGTTCTACCTCTGAGCTACATCCTCAGCCTTTTTAAATTTTTTTTTGTTTTGAAACAGGGTTCCCTAGGTTGCTGAGAGTCTTGCTAGGTTATTGAGGCTGGCTTGGAACCTGTAGTCCTCCTGTCTCAACTTCCCATGTCCTGGGATTACAAGCAGGGGCCACTGCACCCAGCTTTGGTTGCGTTTTTAATCCTGAGAGATGTTAGCAAATGTAAACAGAGGCTTTCGGAGTGCCGGGTTCATCAGGCTTGTGAGACAAGAGGTTGGTTGGAAGGCAGGATGGTTACAGCGCATGCCTGTCCATCACCTCTGGAGGACGCAGAGCTGCTGTGCCAGGGCACTAAGGTTTATGGGAAGGGATCTGGTCCTGCAGGGAGCATGAAGCCTTTGTCAGGGTCTGGTTGAGGGCTCAACTATTTACTCTGTGTTTACAATGTGCAGGACCAGCTAAAAAGATGCTTCAGCAAACTGTAAGCGGAACGTAACAGAGTATCCTGAAATACAAGGGTCCCCAGCCTCTTTCACTTATCATTTGTAATAGTTTGGATTTCAAATGTTTCCTTCACCCTCAAAAGGTAGCAGTGTTGGAAGGTGGAGCTTGGTCGCTAAGGGTGGGGGGTGTCCTGAGGGTGCGGCCTTGGGGACTATGCATGGTCCCCTACCCTCCCCGCTCCTCCCTCATGCTCTCTGCTTCTGGCCTCTGGGATGGGAGGAGCAGAGGCCACATGCCCTCCCTCTCTCCACTTCCGGCTTCCCTGCCCTGAGCTTCAGACGCCGGCCTCACCTGGGCTGAACCCAGAATCTCTAAGAAACTGTGAGTAAATGAATCTTCCGTCCTCTATACTGTGTGCTCAGGTCTTTTGGTTTGTAGCAGTGGGAATGTTGGCCAAGACACCATTCTATAAATAATATCTTGTTTCTTTGAAAGCAAATCATAAGTGTCGAGCTCAAGGGTCCTGGGGTCCAGACTATGCTGCCTACTTGCTTCTGACTCCTTGTCTTGGATTAGACACATCTGATATGAGGGTTACTCATCAGTGAACAAAGCCTGACCTTGAAAGAGCATCCTGACCTTGAAGTGCACCCCCCAACCCCAGGAACCCTTGCAATCAAAGACTTTCCCAGCCGGGTGTGGTGGCGCACGCTTATAATCCCAGAATTTCGGAGGCTGAGACTGGAGGATCCGAGTTCGCGGCCAGCCTCAGCTACCTTGTGAGACACTCCGCAACTTAGTGAGACCCTGTTTCAAAATAAAGAATAAAAGGGCTGGGGTATAGCTCGGAGGTAGAATGCCCCTGAGTTCAATCCCCAGTATTGCAAAAAAAAAAAAAAAAAAGACTTTCCCCGACGCCCTGCTCCCAAACTTGGGTGCTCTGGGGTGGGGGACAGATAAAACTCAGGATGCTCAGTCAAATCTGAATAAGTATATCTTGTGAAATATTTGGGACATACTTCTACTAAACCATTTATTACTTGCTACTTGAAATTCCAGTTTAGCTAGGCCTCCTATACTTTTATTTGCTAGATCTGGCAACTCCAGGTTAAACACTGGCATCACCTGGGAAATTAAAATAAAATACTAATATCTGGGTCCTCCTCAAAGAATGTCTAATTTAATTTGTTTTGTTTGGGCCTGAGTGCTGGGGATATTAGCAGCCTTTCTACCGATTTTAATAGGCAGAAAGATTTGACAACCACTGGGCTAGCACCGTGATTCCTAACTGTTCTCAGCTTTGTAGAGCTTCACAGACTTCTCCATTTTAATGATCAAGGCCACATTATGAACCTGCTTTAATTAATCACTATCATCGTCTAGTCCATTCCCTCGAGCTTTGGTTTCTTCACCTGTGGAGAAGGGCGTGGAGGCAGGTTAATGCCATTATTAATTTGCTTAATCAACATTATCCGGTAAATGGCTCCTAAGTACAGAGAGGTGTGAACTGTCTCCCAGAGGATCCAAAGCAGCCAGCAACAACCAAAAAAAGACAAAAATAATTTCTGAGCTCTCAGAACTCTCATGACTTTATTGTAAAAATGCCTGTGCATTTGTCTGGCTTCTTCTTTATTGCGCATATGTGTTTTAATATGAAAATAAGGAATTTGGTTTTCCTCCACAATATTCCAGTAAAGCTGACAACACACGAAAATGAAGTCTGTGTATCCTACGATGTCATAGGCCTGTTGGTGGACCAGGAAGCACACCTTGGCTGGAAAACCACAGAAATTCCCCTTCTGTGTGCTGTGGTGCTGGGCTCCATGCGTTTGTCCTGAGACGTGACATACTACCTTTCCTCTCTGGGATACAGAGCTTGCTAGGAGGCCAGGATGAGCTTGCTGACCATCTCTTTCTTGCTCAGTAACAGAAGGAGATGAACATGGAGATGAAAATAGCACCAATCTTAGAACCCTCCTAGCTCTCCATCAAGATGAGGCAACTCGAATAAGTCATGGTATTTTGCCTATGAGATTCCAGGCATCTAGTAAAAAGTTATGCTTTTGGTGTTGATCTGAAAGCATGCGTGTTCTCTCTACTTAGTGAAGGAAGAAGATTGCAGGATAATAGAACCCGAAATGTAGGCCAAGGGATGGGTGTGAGCGGATTGGAGACAGAAGACTGCCATGATTTCTAGATGCGACGCCACTGGGCTCAAGTTGGCGCCATCGACATCCCTTTGGAGCTGGTTAGAAATGCAGCACCCCAGGCCTTGCCCCAGACCTCCTGGTTGGGATCTGTAAGTACAAGATTCTTGGATGTTTTGAATGCACGTTAAATTTGAGAAGCGCAAGCTTTGGTGAACTCCTGCTTGATTTAAAGTGTTACAGTCACAGTGCATTACTTTTGCCACACAGGAATGAATCTCTTTTTATATATAATTGCCTGAAAATGTAGGTGTTTATAAATAGTAAGTATCTGTATACTTTTTTGCTGTAACTGTTATTCTAATCCAAGCATGGGTTTCAATCAATAGCCCCTGCTGTTTCTGTGCAGACAACTGGAAAGCAGATGGGGCCTCAATCGGTTCTGCTGCGCACGCTCTGGCTCCACAAGTTTCTCTGGCCCATGTCAGTCTCAGCTCTTAGGCCATCCTGGGTCTACACGCCCCTCCCAGTCTGTTCCCAACAGAATCAGGACTGAGCATGACCGCCAGATGTGTGCATGTCACTCTGGGGCTGTGATAACTGTTTGCTCCTGCTCAGACGCGGGCCCAAGGGGAGAGTCAGGCCTCGCGTGACCTGGCCGTATTTGCTGAGCCGTGGATAGGTTTGCAGATTTTGGTCTGGTCAGTCAGGAAACTGGCTAGCCCAGGCAAATGCTATGGTTTACTGAATTGTAAATAATGTTGAACAGACTCCCTTTAAGCCGTTTCCAGAACAGTCTCATGGAGCCTGCTCAGGCCCTGGGGAATTTGCAGTGGAGGGGGAGACAAGTCTCTGTTGGTTTTACTAACAGGATAAACAGTTTTTCCACTTGCCAACTAGCAGCAGCCCTACTGGATTTTCTCTCCGGACTTTCCAAAATCCTGAAGACCATCCTATTGGAAAGGATGGAGATATTGGGTTCAGGTCTATAGAATGGAGTTGGAGAGTTTGGAAGCATGAATCCCAGGCAAAATCTTCACTGTTAAAAGCTTCTGTGCAGCTAGGCATATAATCAAGAGTCTGAAGAGAGAGCTTACAGATTGGGAGAAAATCTTTCCCAGCTACTCCTCTTATAGAGGACTAATATCTAGAATATATAAACTCAAGAAACTTAACACCAGAAAACCAAATACCCCAATTAAAAATGGGCCACTGAAGCCGGGCATGGTGGCGCACGCTTGTAATCCCAGCATTCGGGAGGCTGAGACCGGAGGATCCGGGTTTGCGGCCAGCCTCAGCTACCTAGTGAGGCACTCCGCAACTTAGTGAGACTCGGTTTCAAAATAAAGAATAAAAAATAGGGCTGGGGGTGTAGCTCGGAGGTAGAATGCCCCTGAATTCAATCCCCAGTACCGCAAAAATAAAAAAAAAAAAAAAAAAAAAATGGGCCACTGAAATGAATAGACAACTCTCAAAAGAAGAAATACAAATGACCAATAAATATATGAAAAAAAAAAAGTCCAACCTCATCAGCAATCAGGGAAATAGAAATCAAAACTATCTTGGGATTCTATCTAACTTCAGTTAGAATGTCAGTCATCAAAAATACAAACAATAATAAATGCTGGCGAGGATGTAGGGAAATAGGAATTCTTATATACTCTTAGTAGGATTGTAAATTAATGCAACTACCTTGGAGAGCAATGTGGAGGTTCCTCAAAAGACCAGGAACAGAATCACCATCTCACCCAGTCATACCACTCCTCGGTATCTCTCCAAAGGACTTGAAGATAAAATGCTATAGTGACACATGCATACCAACATTGATAGCACCACAGTTCACAATAGCTAAATTATGGCACCAACATAGGTGTCCATCATTGGGGCAATGGATAACAAAAAATGTGGTACGTAAACCCAGTGGGATTTTACTCAGCCATGAAGAAGAACAAAATGATGTTATTTGCAGCAAAATGGATGGAACTGGAGAATATTATGCTAGGTGAGATCAGCCCATCTCAGAAAGTCAAGGACCATATTTTTTCTCTTATATGTGGAAGCAGGAATGGAAATAGGAAGCCAAAGGGACTTGGGTCAA